>MU224140.1:10061905-10107945 GCA_018584345.1 Thuja plicata
AAGCATACTTGTGGATTGAAGGATTCGAATCCTCCACAAGGACTTTTTACAAGCAAGGTGAATTTATGCATTTACTTTGTCCATTTCTACAATTTCAATTACATATATTTGAGGTTAATTCCAAAACCAGGGTTTGACCAAGGAAAACCCCTCCCCCATAACAAACAATCCTCTTTTTATTGTAGGTACAGGTTCAAGATTGCAGTTTTGAGACCAGATCTGGATACCCTTTTTGGCTTTCTTTCAGACGACACGAACATATTTTTTGTCAGACCTATGCAGGTCAGGGTCAACATTATTGGATCAAGGTTGACATTTGTGGGTCAATGTCAAACTTTTTCATAAGAAGACATCAAAATGGAAAAAGATTTCTAGGTTTTGTTCATCACTGCATTTTGGTTTGGGATCAACTGTCAGATTTTCCAAAAATAGTCTACAGACCTCAGAAAACAACATTCTTTGATCTACAACTTTGCAAGGTTGGTTCTTCTTCCTATCCTTTTCAATTACTATAATCAAACATATTCATTTAATCAATTTAAAAAATTTAAGACATCCTTCTTGTTCTCTTTTCCAAATAGTTGGGTCATTTGTGCATTGACCCTTTTCTTGGGTTGATCAACCTGGATCTTCCATTTGTGCATTTGAGGATAGAAAAGGAGCATCTTATCTTCTTCTTAATCACAATTGCAATACTTAATCATTACAATTCAATTAAAGTAAGGTTAAGGAACTCAATACATTCTAAGAAAATCAAAGAACAATTTACACATTAACACATTTCCTATTTCAAACATTACATTTCAAAATAATCAATCAAATCAAATTCAATTCATCCCACATTTTTATACCTTACATTTTGGTGAACCTGCGATAGACAACTATTTATTTTTGGTGTTAGATTTACATTGTTATGCTAGATCTTGCATGTTCTTTCAATTGCATTTAAATTCAATAGATCAAAATTTTGTGTTAGTTCATTTGCATTGTATTGGTGTATGAGCTTTACCACATCTAGTCCTACTTATAGTATCCCAGTTAGAAGAAGCCATAGACTTATGGGTTTCTTTGATCCCGAGTCTTCCTCTCCTTTCCTTAGGATCCCTGAGGATAATTTGATAACTCATGATTCCTATCCTTCCATGGAGCATAACTCTTCTCACTCATCACATGATGAAGATGACACTTTAAGAGTTCCTCATGAACAAGTGCAAAACCTTTCAACCAAACTTGATAAAATGGGAAAATGGCTTATCCAAGAAAACCATAATCAAGATTCCATCCAGGCTATAGAGGATCTTAAGAAAGTTCTTCGTGATAATGATCAAGGTATTAATTTCTTGCGTAGTATTACTCATCTTGTGAATTTGAATGTTAAACCTTTAGCTCAAGAAGCTCAAGAGTTAGGATTCACACCTATTTTTACTAGTGTAGGACCTTCTTCTATTCCTCTATCTAATATTCCCACTTACACTCCTCCTTTGATAACAACTTCTCTCCCTAGCGCACCTATCCCTATGAGTGTTCCACCGGTATCTTTACCTACCTCACAACCTTCATATCATAGTGTGCCTTTTACTTATACTAATCCTCCTCCAACTGTGGTTCCTAATGTTCCACCGGTTGTGTCTTCTATTCCTGCTACTTCTTACACTTTTCCTAGTGTTCGTAATATTGCTATGCCACCTGTTTCCTCTAATGATTCTACAATTATTACTTTGGCTCAAACTGTGTCATCTTTACAAAAATAATTGGCATCTTTAACTCAATCCAAATTTAGCATTCCTACATGTGATATGGGTAGCCCTTTATCCCTAGACATCATACGTGCTACTATCCCGTAGCAAGCCGATATGCCTCGTCTTGAGAATTACAATGGTAAAGATGATCCTGCTACTCATGTTAAAAATTTTCAAATCCTCTGTAGTGATTATGCTCATGACAATAGGATTTTAGCTAAATTATTTGCTAGAACCTTTTGAGATAAGGTTTTACAATGGTATTGTTCCTTACCTCCCTATTCCATTGATTATTTTCCTAAAATTTCCAATTCCTTCATTCAACAATTTGAAAATAACATTGGACCACAAGTGTCCTTATCTAATTTAATGTATTGTAAACAAAAAATTAAGGAAAAATTGACTGATTTTATTGGTAGATTTAAGCATTTGTATGCTCAAATTTCTTATCCTGTTCCTGATATTGATATTCAACATATGTTTATTTCAAATTTACAAAAAGATATTAGAGATAAGATTCTTCTTACTAAATTTACCTCCTTTAAACAATTGTGTGTAGCACTTCACCATTATCAATTACAAGTGAGTCAGTTTGAGAGCAAGACTCTAATGGATCCTATTCCAGTTGATAAGGGTGACTATGCTCCTAATCCTAATAAGTTTTAGAAACCTAACAACTATGTCAAGATTAATAAACAGATGAATGCGGTTGCTTATCAAGTTGTGGCTACATCCAATAATGTTTCTGCATCCACTACTTTCTGTATGAACCGTACGTTTACTCCTCTCTCTGAAACTTTGCATTCTATAATGAGTAGGTTGTTAAGTGCTAGTATGATCACCTTGCCTCCTATTCGACCTCTCCTTCTTAACATGATAGCTTCAAAATCCTTTGATTCTAAATATTTCTGCCAATACCATCGCCAGAATGGCCATGACACTGAAAAATGTTACTCTCTAAAGCATAAGATTCAAGACTTGATTGATTCTAAAGCTTTTTATATTGATAATTTTGATGGTAATGGGAATAAATCTGTTTCTCCTCCTAATCAAAACCTTCAAATCTACACAAATCCTTTACCTACACATGATACTAATACTATAGCTCAATCATCTTCTGTAGACATTGTTTATGATTCAAAGATGGATGATCTTAATAACATTGTTAATCATGTGGAGAGTGATGCACCATCTAAACTTATTGTTCAAGATCCTTCACCTCCACTTCAACTTTCAATTCCAACTAAAACTCAAAAACAAACTAAGGATAAGCGACCTAGGGAACTTTTAATTACCTTTGATGATTTTGAAACAATTAAAGATCCTGATGGTCCCCTTTATATCTATGCTAGGATTGCTAAGATACCTACTCATGGTTGTCTAGTTGATCCCACATCTTTAATAAATGTCATTACTGAGGAAAATCTTTTTATGAAAGGCTTACAATGTGATTTTTATGACTCATCTGATGCATGGATCCAAACTTGTAATGACTTTCTTTATCCTGCACTTGGTTCTATTAACTTACCTATTGAACTTTGTGGTAAGGTTGTAGATACTACCTTCATCATTATTCCTACTTCAGATCAATTCCAAATTAAATTTGGTTTACCTTGGATAACTGTTATGCATGCTATTGCTTCTCCCATTCATAAATGTCTTAAGATCATTTATAATGGAGAAGTCAAAATGATTAATCATAGTTTGTTTCAACCTTCTAGGCCTAGAGATTGTACTAATCTCAATTTTCTTTGGCCTTCATTACCTAACTCATGTTCGCCTCACCCTGATCATCTCTTTCACTCATATCAAGCTTACAAACATTGTAAAATTGTTAAGTATGCCTTAGATTGATTCCAACTGTGGTCTTTTTCCTACTCCTGCACTACCTCCTTTATCCATTGTTGCTAATAAAATTGATCAAACTTCTACTCTTCCATTACAACCTATTGAGAATCCTCCTATAGAGCCTATGAAGGAAATTGTTATCATTCCTCCTAGTTCTCAGCATGTGCCAAACAAAGTTAAATGTAACAAATCTTCTAATGAACATCATAAGAAGCGTAGAGCTAATGCTAGAGCCTGTGCTTCTATGATTCAAAACTCATTACCTACCTTCGATCAACCCATGTCTGATGCACTGGATGTTAATACTTCTGATGTTAAGACAACTGAGTATGATGATCCCATTTCAATCAACCTTGATGAAGAGGACACTCTCGATGATTCTATTGATCTTAGTGATGAATATGAGACCATTGATCTTGATAATGATTTACCTCATATGATTTCAACTCAATTAACAATTCAACCTAGTAATGAGCATTGTGATTCTCAAGAGGATCCTTGTTTGGATTTGGCTATTATTCCTATTATATTGGATATAGACCCTCTTGCGAGTTTCCCACCTACCCTAAATAACATTAACCAAGACGGGGAGGGTTGACAACATGCATGATTGGATTATCCTTTATGGTATCCCTCTTTGTGTTTGTATGTTGTAATTTTCTTCCCCTGTAATGTGTTTTCTAAATGTTTGTCAGATTCTTTTATATGACCCTTGTTACATTGTTGGTGCAAGGTGATAAAGGAATCAAAACTATTGTTCAATTCCTCTATATGTTTCTATATTCTTCTATATGTTGGTTCATGTTATGTTGTACTTGTACTATTGTTGTAACTATTTTCCTTGTACAATATGCTTGGATCTACGACATGGTAGCACTAATTATTTTTGGTCTCTAGGTTGTGGTCCAAAAATATTCCTCTTCGTAATTCTTAAGTTTCTTTTCTCCTTTGTGATTGTAGTTCTACTTTCTTTGGGAAATGATGTCAATTCATTTGCAATAATATTATATTTATGTACATGTTATGTTATGATCATACTGACCCCACATTAGGTAGATCCCTTTTGTGTTCTTACGTATGTTTATGTATTATTTCCCTTGATTTGTCTTCCTTTGGGGGCAACTCGCAGTAGAAACGTAATCCGTAGAGTTGCTTATGTTTCCGTTAAAACCATTGCTCCTTTTAAAGTGTTAGCAATGACTTTAATGTGGGGGCATACACTCTACTCACTTGTTGCACACACACACACACATTCAAAATAGTTTTCAAGATTTAAAACTTTTCCCTTTATGGATTAAAAAAAGCTAATCCTTAAATCATGGTCACATTTTTACCTTTTTAGGATCTCTTGATCCCTCCAGTTTAAATTTACACGGATCCCTTAATCCCGCCAATTTTCAATTTACAATGTTTTGATCCCTTTAAGAATGGATCTCCCTGATGGTTTGACTAGTGAGTTGCCACATTCACTAGGCAATTCAACTCCATCTTTCCAGTTATGCTTTTTTTGTGGTTCACAATGAGACATAATTTCTCATTGGGCGAGATAATCACACCCCTTCTCTCTTTCCTTAACTAAGTGATGTCTCTCTTATTGTGATCTTAGGGTTGATAAAGACTTAAGTCCCTTGGGGGATTGAGGGTTTCTTTATCCCTTTTGGTTCCAATAAGATTATTTGTTCTTTATGTTTTCCTTTACCAAGAGTTTGTGTTGAGCTCATACTCTTGCTAAAGTGGGGGCTAAATGTATAGTCAGAAAATGGAAGCACTTCTAATTTAGACTTGTTTAGCCTTCCAAGTAAGTGGTTTGGGGTCATTAAAAGTGCCTTGAATGGGTTCCTAATCTTAACATGGATTCCCCCCTATTCTGTCCCTCTTTCCACTCTTGTTTGGCCCGATTTCTGCATTCTGGATTGCAGACTTGTGTTTCTGGGCTTCAGGTTCAAGGTAGACCTTTTAGGTCTATGTTGACCTCGACCCTGACCTATGTCAAGGTCAACCTTGACCCTGACCTAGGTCAGGGTCAACCTCGACCTTGACCTAGGGTTCAGATCCTGGGGTCTCACAGTTTTTGGATGTCAGCCTTTGCAAAAAGTGTTTCCCACTTCCGGGTCGGCTGTTTCGGGTTCTGAAGCATTGATTCCTAAATTATATTTAATATAGTTCCTCTCCTAGGGGTTAAGGCTTTAATTTAAATTTAATCCTCCTATGTAGGCCTCCTTAGAAGACTGTGCCCTAATTTCATATAAAAGGGAAGTTTTCTCTCTCATTTTCTCTAAGCATTAGAAATCATCATCAAGCAAACGAAGTCTTCTAATTGTGATCAATTCAAACAAGCTAAGGAGCAAGGTTTCAAGAAAGAATTCATACATTCAATTATCCTTTTTCATGAAGGAGATCCATTGGAGGCCATTGAAGGATTCAAGCTACATAGTGCCCTTTTGGTGATCTCTCCATCCACCTTCTTCCAAGCCTATTCCAAATTCAAGAACCCATTCAAGACTTGGTGTTGGAGATCTACAAAGAAAGAGATTGAAGACATCCTATCTTTCTACATTCCACATTTTGAAGCATACTTGTGGATTGAAGGATTCGAATCCTTCACAAGGACTTTTTACAAGCAAGGTGAATTTATGCATTTACTCTGTCCATTTCTACAATTTCAATTACATATATTTGAGGTTAATTCCAAAACCATGTTTTGACCAAGGCAAACCCCTCCCCCACAAAAAACGATCCTCTTTTTCTTGCAGGTACAGGTTCAAGATTGCAGTTTTGAGACCAGATCTGGATACCCTTTTCGGCTTTCTTTTAGACGGAGTGAACAAATTTTTTGACAGACCTATGCAGGTCAGGGTTGACATTATTGGGCCAGGGTTGACATTTGTGGGTCAAGGTTGACCTTTTTCATAAGACGACATCAGAATGGAAAAATATTTCTGGGTTTTGTTCATCTCTGCATTTTTGTTCGGGATCAACTATCAGATTTTCCAGAAACAGTCTACAAACCTCAAAAAATAGCATTCTTTTATCTGCAACTTTGCAAGATTGGTTCTTCTTCCTATCCTTTTCAATTACTATAATCAAACATATTCATTTAATCAATTTATAGAATTTAAGACATTCTTCTTGTTCTCTTTTCCAAATAGTTGATTCATTTGTGCATTTGAGGATAGAAAAGGAGCATCTTATCTTCTTCTTAATCACAATTGCAATACTTAATCAATACAATTCAATTAAAGTAAGGTTAAGGAACTCAATGCATTCTAAGCAAATCAAAGAACAATTTACACATTAACACATTTCCTATTTCAAACATTACATTTCAAAATAATCAATCAAATCAAATTCAATTCATCCCACATTTTTATACCTTACAGAAAGAACTGTTGAAAAATGTAGTCAACAATATTTTAAAAAGACATAAAGTTGATTAAGATTTCAAATGTGACTGAAATGTCATTTTAACAAAATTAAATGTGAAAAAACTGCTGAAAATTGCAATGAACAATATTTAAGGAAAAAAGAAATGATGTTTTTGAGAGAAAATCATTCGTAGGACTGATTCATGGAAAATCGGGTGTAATCAAAATGTTTTTGTAGATTTTTTCTTCTATGGTTGAAAATCCCTCCATAGATTGCTAAAAAGCATAATAGAGAGGTCTGATTATTACCAGAATAGAAATATTGAGACATAAAAGCTTAAGAAATGAAAAACAAATAGAAGAATCAGTCCAGGTTGTCAATGGCCACAATAATTTGAATGGTAAAGGAAAATAAATTTGAACATATCATGGTTGCTTTACATATTTCCTTTCATATGATGCTGGCCTATGTGTTTCCTAAACACACCTAAAGCCCACCCAATAATCTGAGTCATAACACATAACACAACACACAAGAAGAAGAGACATTTTCTAATGATTAAGTTTCATGAAAACAATTAATATCCTTGTTAAATTTGGGGCATCAAATTACAAAATGGAAAGCAAAAACAAACACAACAAAAATAGATACAAACACAGAAACATGGACATTGAGAAGTGCAATATAAATGCACCAAAAAAATTCTAGTCTGAGGGACGAAAAAGAAAAGACGCATATAAATCTGGAATAAACTTTAGCCTCTATGATATGAGAATTTGTTGAAATTGAGAGACATGATTGGAAGTACATTGAGTAAACCCTATTTCATTTGTTATGTAATACCAATTATTCATTTTCACTTTGAACATAATATGGCTTTTAAAATAAATCTACCCTCTCAAATAATATGCCAATAGTATTTTCACCATTTTCTTTTGCATATTTATCTCTCTTTGTTAGCTATATATATATATGGTGTCATCATATTTCGCTATGCTCTTCCTTTGAATGACAATATTGATGTCAATACACTCGTGTGTGCTTTGATCATTTTTGAAATTCAAGAACATACGTTGTTTTTACTACAAATAGTTTACATATTTTATCATCAAATCTAAAACCTATAGTTTCTCCAAGGAATATTTAATTCTTTGCGAATTTTAAGAATTTTTTTGCAAGCATTGAATATTCTACATAAGAAAATTATTTCTATTCCATACAAAATTAAAGAAAGTTTTTTTCAGGTATGCTCAGTTGAGAAGGCACCTTCTTGTTGACCCACATATTATTGCAGAAAACCATGTGGGTGTTGATCTGAGTATTGACAACCCTTTATCACAAAATCTAGGTAAGTCTAAATATAGAATGATTATGAATTTCAATTTCATCGGTTCTTTTCTAATTTTCCAAGTAATTGACTGTAAATTGTGCAATTTACAATTCTAGAGAGTGTATGGGGCCACTTCTTTCGGAATGCTGAGCTCGAAAGGACCATAGACAATTTAAATTTACCAGATTGAAATGGTATTTGCATATCCTTTTGAAAATTGAATACTCTATATTAAAACTTAAGTACCCATAAATCTTTGTTAATACCCTTTTCTCTCAACGTCCATGCCTCATGCTTATTCTATGTTGAGTACTATATCTCTTATTGAAAATACATCTTATTTTGCCTGGCAACCACCAGATACCGTGTCCTCATTATTATGTATTGCTAGGTAAAATTGTTGTGTTGTTTAATGCTTCTCTAAAAGATGCATTATGACATTGATTTGGGGCATTATTTTTATCATTAGTTGATAGGCTTTCCCTGTGAGGTTACTAGCGACCATACTCAGGAAAACCTATCTCACAGCTCCAAACATGTCTCACGGTGGAAAACCCTATTTTACTGATACGATTTGGGCTTTTGGGCTAGCGTAAACCACATTCACAAAGACTTTGTTCTCCACATTATGTTTTATCACTCCCTGTCATTGTCATGATCACAAATGCTTGATGATTTCTTTTAGATTTGCAGACACTCGGTTAACTTTTAGATTTGCATAGGCTCGAGTAATGATGAACATCCCAGTTTTTGTGTTACGACAGTGGGAAAATCACAGTACTAGAATCAATTGTCCAACCTAATGAGAATAAGCCAAGTACTACTCATGAACAATGAATGCTAGTAATATAACATTCTCCAATATCAATAGAGCGAGATGGAGATACTATGACTAAGCATGACTACTAGGGTTTTTGTGGAGCCAAAGTCAAGTGCAGGGGTTGTTCAAAGTATCCCACAAGGAAATGGAGCCATTTAATTTGGAAATACGGGTGAATGGCCAGCAAAAACAACACCACAAGGGAGAAAAGGGCATTTTCTAGGTGGCAAAGATGCTATGACTTCTGGCCATTTAAGACAAAATGGAGCTGAGAATGAAGATCCCAACTAGAGAAACTGTGAACATATTGGGGAAAAGCCTAGGAGTGACAAGAAAGATGGGTAGATCTTCACAAGGGCAAATGACAGAATGACCAAAGATGGCCGAAAAGATAGTGAATGGGAATCCTGATGAAAATCATGCTTTTTCCTAAAGTGAAGGAACAATCTCATCACAAGGCAAGGAGGAGATATTGGTTGATGGTGGTGGTGAAAGATAACAAGAAAAGGTGTCTAAGAAATCTTGGGCAACCAGTTCTAGGGTAAAATATGTCATCCTTGCTAGGCCCAAGGACTCAATGCCATCTTCCTCAATGACTACATTATTGCTAACAATATCTTTGAATGACTTAGGCTTAGCAGAGGAAATGGGTAGGTCAGTGCCCGACTGCCCAAGAAAGCCTTTAGTCACATGTTCCATCTCAATCTCCATGTATCAAGTAGAGAGAAAGTGTGGAGAAGGAAGAACATAAATAATCCTTCATAGGCAAAGCTCAAAATCAAAGGAAACAAACTAGAGAAAATATGAAAACTATGAAAGGAAAAAATGATCTAGGGAAGAGGAGCCACTTATATGGCCAATACCACTGGATACAAAAGAGAAGATCCCACTACAAATGCCAAAATGGATGCCAGCTGCAGAACGATTTGCAGGGTATCGATCAAAACCATTGCTTCTTTTGTTTCCATACAACTGATATGATTTTAATGGATGCTAATGCATGACTTCATTGGGAAACTTGCTCCTCAGTAAAATGTAGGAAAATTTGTGTTTTGATAGAAACATTTTATGCTTGGGTACAATGGAGACGAGTCTCAGGCTTAATGATAAAAAGAGCTAGATATACCTCTTAGTTGAGGTCTTAGATGTCCATGGTCAACATTTTAGAGTAACTCTTTTTGGATTATGCTTGTTATCTTTGTTTTTGGTGTCTTCATTTGGCTTAGTGGGGAATTGTATTGTTGAAATTTGCTATAGGGGTGGCTCTTCAAAGAAGCATCAATTGGTCCTTAACACTCAAGGTGTCTTTTGGAAGTGAGTATGAAGATCAAAGGCTCCCTATTTTAGGGTGCAGTTAGAGGATGCGTCCAATCTAAAATGAGATAATATAATTGTGTAGACTATATGTTTAGTTTGAGGATATTATGCTATTTGTTCTCTTAGAATTTTTGGTGTTTTTTTTAATTGACCCTTCACTATAGAGTTGTCAGACTTTGTAAATTTTTATAAACGTATTAATGACATGTAACTGATTGAATGTTTGAAGATGTTAATTTGATCACCAAAATGCAGAAGGATAATGAAAGATATTAAATCAGTTAATGGATTGTATTGTCATTGATGTCAACTTGATATAATCTAATTGGTTATAATCAAAGTATCAAAGACATCAGAGAATCAGAGAGATAAAGATTATGCTTTCTAAAATGCATAAAAACAAGCATTCACATTGTGACTACAAACACCGATAGTCAGTAGAACCCAATGGATAGATCACCGATAGTCAAGTCACAGTGATGCCTGAGCAATAAAACCAATGAGCATTACCAATGAGCCGAATCACAAGCAAACCCGACGGCCATAAACATAGTGTAAACCGACGGAGAAGCCCGAGGAGAACTATAGTGTTGACCAACGCTATCAAAGAGTTAAACCAAAATTAACTTAAGTTCAAAAATGACAAAGTTCTAGCTGGCAGAGCTAAATATAGATTTAACTGGTAGTTATCATTGTTTTCATCAACAAGATAAGCCAGAGATAAGTGATTGATTTAAAGTTGTTTTGTCCAGTTGGCAAAAATATCTCAACAAGATAAAATAGGAGTTTTGCTTTAAATTTGATTGGTGAGAATTGTGGATCACGCCAAGATCAAGGATATCAAGAACCTAATAATAGTGATATCATGTCTATTTAAGAGACAACTCAATTCATTACAAATTTGTGTGGGTAAAGGAATGAACAAGAGGATGCTAAAGAGAAACTGATGAAGAGAAACTTCATACCGTGCTGATCAACAAGCTGAGAAAAGAGCTAAGGAATTATGTGGACACTGAGAAAAAAAGAACAACATCATCAAGCAGAATCAAAGTGGAGCAAAGGTATAAACAAAGTTATATTGATCAGAATAGTTTTGTGAGATTACAATAGATTTGAAAATCTACAAGTATAAGTTGTATATGTGAACACATCATACTATTTCTATTTAACCATTGATACAGAAAGTCTCTTAGCTGAGTGGGATTTAAAGATCCTTTCTATATTGAGATACATCCAATGGAGTGTTAAAAATTTTGATCATGAAAATAGCATGAGATGGCAGATACCTATTGACAGGCCAAGTGAGTGTTTGATCAAGGATGGTAGCATAGAGATGCCCAATATCAAGTGACAGACTAAAATTTTAAATCCTCTAACAAGGTCACACCTAACAGTGTGTTTGTAACCTTTAACAGGGTTGGATTTTCACCGAGCTCACTACAGAAGAGTGAAAATTTTGGGTTACCTTTCCCAAGTGGTTTTTCCCTTAACAGGGTTTCCATGTTAAAAATCCATGTGTTAATGTATTTATGAGTCATTACTTTAGTGTTTTGCATTACACTTAACTTAACTGGATTGATCAGTATACTCTAGATAATTTACTGTCTTTTGGTAAATTAACAGACTGCTATTTGGTAAATCTACAGTAGAAGGTTTTACAAAGCATTCTGAGCAGTAGTAAATTGATATAAGTATTTGGAGGCATTCATCTTATAGGACTGAGGATAGATAGAGGTATAAGTTTGTGGTACTAAGTTTTAAGGGTTGATTATTGGAATATTGTTTAGGCCACTGAGTCACCCCCCCTCTCAGTTATTACTAACAATTGGTATTAGAGCTTATGTGCTTAGAAAGGGAGTTTAACAGCTCCAGCAAAAGATCACAAGATGAACAGACGAGATGTGCCCAAGTTGAATAAAGACAACTTTGCATCATGGAAAAGAAGAATAAGACTCCACCTATCAGGTATTGGAAATGATTGTAACACCCCAAAATTAGCATCATGCAACTCTAACAGATTTTTTTGCATTAATCAACCTTCTGAATAATCAAATTCCTATTGTACTAGGCAATTCTAATTTTTTACTAAATCTACTCAACCTAAGTGTTAAATGCAGAAAATACTAAATCTGCATTAATCATACATTATATTTAATTCCTAAAATATCAATTACCTGGCTAAATAAACCTTATGATTGAATTAATTTAATTACAAATTCCTAGCACTTTAATTAAATTAAATTCACCCTTTTAGCTAAAACACTTAAAAAGGAATTAAATAATATTTAATTATTAAATAAACATCCTCATTTCAATAATTGAGTTTGATTGTTCAAATAATTGAGAAAATACATTTATGAGGTCATATTATATTTATTTAGTTAAATATTCTTTCCAAAATCTTCTCTCCAGTTCAGAAATAGAAACTTTGAGTTAACTGTGATTTAAAAGAGAAACAAATCAGATAAACTCAAAAAGACAACAGTTGACTGTTTCTATCAAAAGAAACTTGCTATTCTCAACTGGATTTCAATAAGTTAACTGGTTCTCTCAAAGGAAACTTTCTATTCTGAACGGACTCTCAGTCTATAAAAGAACTCTCTCAGCTCTCATTCAAACTAGTCTTATAATCTATAATTTGGGAAATTGCTAGTTGAATACAGTGTTTTAGAGATTTGTTTCTATAGCTTAATATCATTTAGATTAAATATGCATATTTTAACATCATTTCAAGTAATCTTAATTTGAATATATCATTTTTCATTTCTATATTAGCTTGTACTTTCTCTTATTCTTATCTTAGTCTCTCTTTTCATAGATTAATCTTGCATTCATTTGGTAAATTAATCTAGCTTGCACATTCATTTCTAGAATAAACTAATCTCTTTCATAGCTTTGCATTTACATATTTTCTTAAATCCTCCATTCTAGTAATGGTCTAGGTTGTTGGACTCTTGATTCTAAGACCCATTCAAAAACCCCAGCTAGATAGGAGGCAACAGGTCAACTCACGCATGCATGCAGGATGGATAATTTCATATCCATTCTTGTATGTGATTGGTGAACAATGACCATGTTGAAGTGTATGTTTAAATAAGAAGGCCACATTTAACATATACATTTCTGGCGCCCACTGTGGGGCAGAAGATTCAATGTCTGGCTTCATTATTAGCTTTTACATTCAATTTTGTTTGTTGTTTTGATGTTGCATACAGGTTTTCAATTATTTGCTATTCAAAAACCCCAGCTAGATA
Organism: Thuja plicata; assembly: GCA_018584345.1. Classification (NCBI taxonomy): domain Eukaryota; kingdom Viridiplantae; phylum Streptophyta; class Pinopsida; order Cupressales; family Cupressaceae; genus Thuja; species Thuja plicata. The sequence continues at coordinate 10,075,580 of MU224140.1, forward strand.
GGAGGAAATAGGTCGACTCACATAGGCATGTAGGATGGATAATTTCATATCCATTCTTGTATGTGACTGGTGAACAATGACCATGTTGAAGTGTATGGTTAAATAAGAAGGCCACATTTAACGTATACATTTTTGGCGCCCACCGTGGGGTGGAAGATTCAATGTCTAGCCTCATTATTAGCTTTTGCATTCAATTTTGTTTTTTGTTTTGATGTTGTTGGCAAGTTGACTCCTAGAGGATGCATGAATTATTTTGTGTTGTCATCATGGCAACAAAGTCATACTAAGTTTCTGTCAAAGATAGCTTAGAAGATAAAATGACTAAGTATGGAAACAGGGCAGACAAAGATATACAGCGATCAGCACATCAACGCACATGCAAGAGATTGAATCAGAGTATGTGTGTTCAGATATATGTTCAATGAAATGTGTAAATACTAAGTCCATACATGCATGGTATGGCATAATAGAATGGAGAAGTTACAGACAGATCAGTACACCAGTAGTCTAGAAGACAAAGCATAGAAGTCGACTAGTGTTTTGATCAGCATGAATTATTTTGTTATGTAATGGCTAAGTGCCTTTGATTATATGTTTATAGTGATGTAATTATTAATTTTGTAAACATGCTTAATCCAACTTACTCAAAAGTGTTGTGTATTATGTTTTTAGGGCCGACTATAGTCTTGTTTTGAGTCGCACCTATTTCGGTATGAACATATAAGTATGTAATGTAAAGATATGTTACAAGTGTCAAATATTATGTATGAGAAAGATATAGAAGAGAAGTATGATGAATTTAGTATGAGATAAATCTCTTTAAGAGAGTAAGAGCATCAGCGCATACACAAAACTGATCAGACAATAGTGTCATCACAATAGTTCACTTATGATATAGTGTATATCAACTATCAGAAGGTTGTAGCCTTCATCTTATTCGGCAGTGAGCCTAGGCAGTGAGCCATATACCTTTAACAAGGTTTTTTAAAAGACTCCTAATAGGGTCAGACCTTTAACCAGTTCATTGTACTCATATTGTAAAGACTGCTTCTAAGAGGGAAAAGGAACTTTAACATGTTCATTAGACTAGTACAATATTAGTGGGTACTAATTCCCAACAGGGTTTTCCTTTGATCAGGGTTTCCTCATAATCATATCATGTGTTATGAGTTCTAATGTTAAGCTTCATTGAATGTATGTTTGATTTATGTTTAAGTTTCTGAAAAGTAATAAATAGACAAACACTGATTCAACCCCCCCCCCCGTCAGTGTTTCTAACAATTGGTATCAGAGCTCTAGTCCTCTGAAAGAAATTTTAACCACTTTAGGAGATCATGGACTCAGCAGAAGCAAAACATTTGAAAAAGAATCTTGAAGCAGCTCTTGAAGATCTTGATAGATCTAAAAAATAAAATGAAGAACTTAGACTGAAAGTTGATGGCTCAAAAATGCTTATCAAGAAATTGAGAAAAAATTTGAAAGATTGTTCTACAAGTGATTTAGGGAAAATGGTCAAAAAGCTCAATGAGGAGAATATGTCTCTGAAAGATAAAATTGAAAATCTAGATGAACAGTTAACAGATAGTCAAATTGCTATTGAAGAAAAGATCAAAGAAAGAAAACAATTAGAAGATGAACTCTTGCAAGCAAATATAAAAGTATTGGAATTGGAGAACATAAAGAAGAAGATGGAATCTGAATTAACAGAAGCAAAGGATAAGATTGATAAACTCCACACAAGTTCTTATTCACTTCAATCTCAGCTCAATGCACAAAAGCAAAAAGGTGACACTACTGGTCTTGGTTACAGTGTAGCACAAGTTGAAATCAATTCATTAGAATAAAGAAAGAAAGCACATGAAGCATCTTCAAAAGCAAAGAAAGTTGAAAATATTGTAGAGATTAAAATAGATCCACCTAAAGGAGAAATCAAGCAAGTTAACGGAACTTGTTATGCGTGTAACAAACATGGTCATTTGGCAAGAGATTGCAAAGAGTTAAGACCTTTCAATGGTTATTTTTTCTCCTATAATAAGTTTTGTCATAGGGTTATACATTGTAGAACAAATCAAAGAAATCAGTCATAGCAGAATCAGAGAAGAATGAATCAAAACAATCAAAGAAATCAACCTCAAAGAAATTTGCAGAACATCACATGTCAGATATGTAACTACAATGGACACATATAAAAGCAGTGGAGCATGATGAAGAAGAACATTAGACCTCGTATCATTTGTCACACATGTGGAAAGGCTAGACACATCTCAAGGTTCTGTAGATCCAGAACTCAAAATAAAGAGGATCCTAAGAAATCACTATTTGAAGAAGAAGGAGAAGTCAAGTTTGTTCAAGAAAAATAAGATTCAAGAAAATTTTTGGTTGAAGTAAAGAAGGAAAATGATGTTTTCAAAGTAGTTGATGCATCCACAGTGGACGCATCCTCTATTTCTGGATGAATAGACCTTCTTGGTCTTAGGGGGAGCTATTCTAGCTCAGAACCCTTGTGCGGCTAGTGTACTCACCTTTGATTATGTGCCTATGAAATTATGTTTATGATCATAGTTGGATGAAGTATGCATGGACACATTAACTATAATGCATTCTGAATGAAGTTTGAGATTCACTATGAAAATTATGTATGGTTGCAAACATTAAATGCAGTAACCTTCATAAAAAGATGTAAGTCTTTGATCGTCTTCACATTTGCATTCGAGATCACAGAATTTGGAGAGCACGGGAGTACTGAGCATCAAAGCATGAAAGAATAACATATTTTGTGGTTAAGAAGCATGGTTAAGAAGTTTGGAACAGAACCCTAGCAGTTGCATCGTTTCAGAATTTCATGAAACACTATTTAAGAAATCATCAAGTAAGTATGGCCACTCCAGTTGTATTTGATATCGTAGAGAGGAAGAGATTTGTATTTAAGAATCCTCCATTCAAATCCATACTAGATGATGTGGAAGGAGATTTCACCAAAACCCCGTTAGGTGTCGTTCACATAGAAGACATCCGCGTGTACATTTATTGTAAGAAGGAAACAATTGGAGATAACAACATAGCCACTCTCATGGCTTGGATGATGAAACTAGACTATTCATTTAAGGATGAATACGCGCACCTCACAGACAACCCTATCTTCAAATATTTGAATGCACATGAATTATATGAGCCAGAATGAGTTAAAATATTGTTGAGCAGGATTCATGATGATCTTTTCTAGATTGGTGAAGTCCCTGTCCGTATTACTGCAGACCTAAACCACAACATGACTAGAGTTCCTAATACTGGACCAGTTCTTCCTACTGGGAAGGATGTCAAGAAATAGGTTGAGAAAGCATGCCTATCCCAAAGTGACAAGGTGTGGTATGATAGTTGATCCTATCAAGGAGGAAGACATAAAGCTTTGAACAATGATCCTTGGTTACAAGTTCTAGCACGCAAGTAGATTAAAAAGTGTATCAGCAGCCACAATTCTAGCAGCTATCAGAATAGTGAAGGATAACACTCAGTTCAATCTATGTGATATATTGTGTGGTCAATTGATGGACAACATTTGAGTTATCAAGCATGAAAAGAACAAGACATTCAGGTTTGGGTCTCTGATCATCTACTTGTACTTCCACATTGTTGGTAAGGTTGCTAATCTTTACCTAGATAGAAGAAAACCTACAATGTCTCAAATTTCAATAAAAGACACATTAGAAAGTAGTGCAAAGGATGCTATGGACATGGATATCAAATATTTTAGGATTAAGATGCAGAAGAGGTTCAGGATACCTAAGAAGATTGTTGAAAAATATAAGGAAACCATATGCTTCATGGTAGAGACTGACTGCACTTGTATGGAGGCAGTTGAACCCAGAACTAAATGGATTCATCCACTTGGGTATGAAGTGGAGGAACATGTATTGGAAGGATATGCACAAGTTCTTTTGTTAGTGCCCAAAGATCCCAATGAGCCCAGATGGGGCACTTACAGAGAGAAGACTAATGCAGTTGATTTTGTATTATATAGTGTTGATAACAAAAGAAAAGAATCTAAGATTACATCTAGCATTCTAAAAGTTCATGGAGTCACTCAAGCAGATCTTGACAAAGATAGAGAATCCAAGATAGACAAAGAACTTGAGAAGACTGATAAGATCTAGAAGAAGAAGAAAGTAGAGAGAACCTCTACGCCCTCTACCACCATTGACCTAGACTCATCTCCACCTTCTATACCAAACAAGAAGTCTAGAGGAAGGAAGAAAGAACCCACAAATCACCCATAATCAAGGAACACATGAAGCAAAGCAAGGAATACTCAAACTCCTCCTGAGGTAGGATTTAAACCTAGTCTAAATGTCTTAAAGAACAAGATTGTAAATGAAGGGAGACTAGACACACTTGCTAAGGTCTATGGCAAGTATCAAGAGATTGATAAAACTGAGATACATTCTATGATCATCTCTCACATGATCAAGTTTAAGAAGTTAGTTCTTGAACTCAAGACAGTGATACTTGATAATTTATGGAACATATTGGAGATAATGAAGAGACATACAATTGAGGAAGACATGAGGATAAGATAAGAAACATTGATTAATCTTCTCCCTGTATGCTCACATGATGAGAAGGCAATTCTGTTAGATCTGGTGAAACCTCCTCTCAGAACTAAGATAAGAACTCTACAGATTATAAACAAAGAGTATGAGAAGATAGGAAAATAAACTGAAAAGGCATTTGCACAAGTTTTTATGGATAGACATGTGTATCCATCAATGGCGCCTAAAAAAAAGGTAACTCCAACTCTCCCAAACAGGTTACAGAACCAGTGATTCAGAGAGCACATACGACAAGGCCACAGGTTTCAATGCCCTCAGTGAAAATAACTTCTGACATAGCAAAAGACTCAGAAGATACTATAATGGTTGATAATATCAAGATATCCATGACATCATATGAAAACTTAGACATTGAAAATTTTGATAAAGAATTTGTAAGCACTAAAGAAATGTGCACTGATGATACATCTATACAGCAGGATGAAGTTCCCTCCAATGATCCAATAGACTTGAATGAAGAAAAATACACTCAAGATAATGAGACACCAATCAAGGAGAAACCAGTAAAGAGTGAATGCATGGATACCAGTCAAAACACTATATTCACTCCATCCACTTTACCATCTACTTCATTGTTGTCAAGGTTAACTCCTGATTCAGCAAGTCTAGATGCATGGGGAGAAGAGCACTTAATGAAGATCAGTGTGCTAGCTATGGAAAAGGCAAAAGAAAAATAGGTTATGAGGAACCCTCTTTTCTTGGATTCAGTTAATATTTTGAATGATTTAGTACCTACAGATAAGAAAGTAGCCAAGATTCAATCGGTTGAAGATGTTGACAATATTCTAACAAGCTTCAAAGCACACTTTATAGATCTATTAGACTCTACTACTAGAATTGTAGAAGATGAATATAAAAAGGAGAGATTGAATGAATTGGTAAAGAATTTTACCTTAGATTTAAAATCTTTAAAGATTGGACAATCCATATTGAAAGAATTGGCAACTAAGGGAAAGAAGGTTATAGAAAACTGCATGGATAGAGTGAAGTTCACATCTGAACATATCAAGAAGATATAAGAGGCTGAGTTCATGGTGGACACTATCAAAAAATTAGTTGAGACATCTACCCAAGACATGAACATATGTAACAATGTTTATCAAGGTCAGTTGGACAAAATTGAAAAGGCTAAGTTTGAGATCAGCAAGATAAGAGTTAGACAAACTTAGTTGAGAAATGCACTTGTACCCTCTTTAGCAGTTCTTAATGAAAACATCAAATAGATTGATGCCACCATTGTGAAATATGATCAAGGTCCTTGCATGGATTTGATAAAGATGGAGAAGCTGACATATGTCTTATGCGCATCTTCAGATAGTTGATGCAATGAAAGTATTCTAGCAGAAAGAGATCCAATCTCTTCAGATTGTGTAACCTGAAGTCTACATGGAGTAAGTATCTTGAGACTCACAAGTTTTTTTACACCTTTTTCATTAATGTCAAAGGGGGAGTAATAGAGAATGTGTATATATGGGAGCAGTATATGTATATGATAGAGAATTTTTGTGATTAAGTCATTTTGAGAAACTTGGCCACATTCCTTTGTTGCCATAAATGACAAAGGGGGAGATTGTTGGCAAGTTGACTCCTAGAGGATGCATGACTTATTTTTTGTTTTCATCATGAAAAAAAATTCATACTAAGTTTCTTTCTTAGATAACTTAGAAGATAAAATGACTATGGAAACAGGGCAGACAGAGATATACAGCGATCAGCACATCAGCGCACGTGCGAGAGATCGAATCAGAGTATGCATGTTCAGATATATGTTCAATGACATCTGTAAATACTATGTCCAGACATGCATGGTACGACATGATAGTATAGAGAAGTTACAGACATATCAGTACATCAGTAGTCCAGAAGACAGAGCATAGAAGTCAACTAGCATTTTGATCAGTGTGAATTATTTTTTATGTAACGGCTAAGCGCCTTTGATTATATGTTTTGAATGATGTAATTAGTAATTTTGTAAACATGCTTAAGCCAACTTACTCAGAAGCATTGTGTATTATGTTTTTAGGGCCGACTATAGTCTTATTTTGAGTCGCGTCTATTCCGGTATGAACATATAAGTATGTAATGTAAAGATATATTACAAGTGTCAAATATTATGTATGAGAAAGATATAGAAGAGTAGTATGATGAAGTGAGTATGAGATAAAGCTCTTTAAGAGAGTAAGAGCATTAGCACATACATAGAACTGATCAGACAATAGTGTCATCACAATAGTTCACTTATGATATAGTGTATATCAACTATCAGAAGGTTGTAGCCTTCATCTTATTGGGCAATTAGCCTAGGTAGTGAGCCATATACCTTTAACAGGGTTTTTTAAAAGACTTCTAATAGGGTCAGACCTTTAACTAGGTCATTGTACTGATATTGTAAAGACTGCTTCTAATAGGGCAAAGGAATTTTAACAGGTTCATTAGACTAGTACAATATTAGTGGGTACTAATTCCCACCGGGGTTTTCCTCTGATCAAGGTTTCCTCATAATCATATCATGTGTTATGAGTTCTTATTTTAAGCTTCATGGAATGTATGTTTGATTTATGTTTAAGTTCCTGAAAAGTAATAAATAGACAAACACTTATTCACCCCCCCTCTCAGTGTTTCTAATAGGCCACATTTAACGTATACATTTATGGCGCCCACCGTGGGGCAAAAGATTCAATGTCTGGCCTCATTATTAGCTTTTGCATTCAATTTTGTTTGTTGTTTTGATGTTGCATGCAGGTTTTCAATTATTTGATCATATCTCCTAAATGGCTTGGAATCTGTTTATAAATTTTTTATTGCAGGTTACGGATGGTATCAGGAGCCTACAATCTAAAAATCTGATATTTTTGATAAATTTTGTGCGATTTATATTTTTTAATAATTTTTCATAAAAAAAATTAATTTTGAGTGCAAATTAGGAAATTTATTTAAAAATTTTACATTTCTGGAAATCTCTTCAAATTCCAAATGGGTTTTATTCTCTGAGTTTTTTATTTTCATGACAAATAATGACTAGAATAAATACATCTTTGAAATCTCGTATGTTTTGAAAAATAGGGTCCCTAGGGCACAAATTAAGGAATTTTTTGAAAATTATTACTTTTTTGGAAAGCTCATTGATTTTTAAGAGGGTTTATTTCTTTCCATTTCAATTTTAATAGTCTAGATATATATATCTAAAAATTGCATCTTTATGACTAGGTAAAAAGCATAAAAAAAAATCAAGGTGCACTTTTTCTAATTTCAATTGATCTGTATGCTTTTCCTTTGTATGCATGTTTTCTATGTTACTGATGATCTATGCAGCACTTTTGCAATCGTGGGATGAAGAAAATTTTAGAAAACCACTAATGTGTTTGATGCAGGACATTGAAAAAGAAGACTAAAAACTCAAACTACTAACAAATTGTCTTGCAGGTTTCCTTGATCGATAGAACGCTAAACATTATGCTTGCATATTGTTTTTGTTTTATTAAAACAAGAACGTACATGCAAGAATTTTTAAAATGAAATTCTATCTTATGTTTTAGGGACGACAATAATGTCAAGAAGCTATGCCCTCGCCCTTTTGGGATGATAAAAAATCTAGAAATATTATTGTCATTTTCTTATGTGTTTGAAGTGTCTTTTTAGATTGTAATCCTAGGAATTATATGAACGTATCCTCTCCCCTTGCCTTTGTGGATTTTGGGTGTAAGATCAATTCATATAATTCTTTCAGTGTGGCTACCTACCGAGAGCTTTAAAAGAGCTGGTGAGAGTGGATTGCCCAACCGACAATAAGCTAAAGCCAAGCCCTTCCGAATTGATATATAAAAAATGTCATTGTGATTAGTGTCACAATGAACAGGTGTTGATTGCGTTATTGTTAGTAATAACTAAGAGGGGGATGAATTAGTGGCCTCAAATTTTAATCCTTACATCAACCCTTTAACTCTTATAACCACTAATTATTTCTCAAGTTATCTTTTGTCCTACAAGATGAATGCCTTGAACAACTTATATCAATTTACTACTTGTCAGATTTCTCTGTTAAACCTTCTTCTTAATGTTTACCAATAAGCAGTCATCTATTTACCAAAATATAGTAAATATGCAGAGTATACCAATATATCTAGAATGAATTATGTAAGATACAAAAGAGTAAAGAAATACATCATACACACATATAACACATGGATTTTAACATGGAAACCCTATTAAGGAAAAAAACAAGTGGGACCAGTACCCAAAATTTTCACTCTTCTGAAGTGAGCCCTGTTAGGAGCCAACCCTGTTAAAGGTTACAAAAATACTATTAGGTGTGACCTTGTTAGAGGATTTTACACATATAGGTTGTCACTTAGTATCGGGCATCTAATGTTGCCATCCTTAAATCAACCTCTCTCTTAGACTGTCAATAGGCATCAGGCATATCCAATGCTACTTTCATGAATCAACTTTTTTGGCACTCCTTGCGATGTACCTCAATATATAGAAGACTGTTAAGTCCTGCTCTGTTAAGAGACTTGTTGCTTCAATGGTTAAACTAAAAAAATATGACCTGTTTCTAATGCAACTTGAATTGTAGATTTTCAGATCTATTTAAGTACATTACCTCTCTGATCAATGTATCAATTCAATCTTTTTGTGCTCCACACTTTCTGCTCTATGATGCTATGCTCACTGTTCGTTGGTGTCTGTATAATTCCTTAGTTCTCCTTTAGCTTGATTGATCAGTACTGCATGAAGTTGTTCTTCATTAGTTTCTCTCTAGCATCCTCTTTTCATTCACTCCCCTTAATCCCTTTTTCATGAATGTGATATAGAAAATAAATTAAGCCTGTCTCTTATACAGACATGATATTCATTGTTTCTTGATTCTTGATTCTTAGAGTGAAAAACAATCTAGTCAATTAGATTTAAAGCATAAATCCTAATTTGTCTCGTTGTTATCTTCATACCAACTGTACAAATCATCTTTAAATTAATCACTTAACTCTGGTTGAATAAAACAAAAAAAACAACCAGTTAAGTCTATCTTTAGCTCTTTCCAGTTAGATATTTTATCATTTTATGAACTCTCTATTCCGTCGGTCAACTCTGCAGTTAGTCATCTGTGGCAACTGATAGTTCCATCAGTGTGACTCTAGTTAGCTTTAGGATCTCCGTCCATCAGGCATCATTGGATTTTTACTCATCAGGCAACTCTATTTTGAGTTTGTTGGGAATCTTGTGGTTTTTCTTCGTCAGGTAACACTGTCTTCTACTCTTTGAGTATCACTGTGACTTTTCTTCTTTGCCTTTTTCTGATGGTTTGCACTCCATCGGTGTTGTCTATCACTTAGTGAATACTTGACTTTTATGCATTGTTGAAAGAATAACCTTTGTTCCATTGATTCTCTAAAGTCTTTGGCATTACGTACATGACCGTATAGATGATATCAAGTTGACATCAATAAAAATACAAACCATTAACTGATTTAATGCCTTGCATTATCTTCAACTTAACATTATCAAACATTGAATCAGTTACATGTCATCAATCTCTCCCTTTGTCATTGATGGAAACATACTACATTATCACACTATACTATTTCTAATACAATATTAAATACAATCATTGAGATTCATCAAACTACCAATCTTTCCCTTTTGTCAACCAATAAATGTCTGAAATTTGGTAAGCTTTGTTTTAGCTTAGATTTGATTCCTGCAGTTCTCTTTCTTCTCATGTGTTGTGACCTCTCCTTGTGTCAATTTCTTTCGTTTGACTATTCTTTCTCTTTTGATGTCTTTTTCTTTTTTCAGCAACTCTCCCTTTGTATAATCTTTCATACAATTTTCTCTCCCTTAGGATATAATCTCTCCGTGTTGGAGTAATTTGATAATGGATAATCTATTTCTCTTTTTCCTAAAGTATGTGATAATATGGATAATCTCTCTCCCTTTGACAGTAATGCCAAAAAAATATTTTACAAATATCTGACATTCATGTCAAGCAATCATTTTTCTCCTATCCATAATATATTCCTTGAATTTCCCTTATCCATCAGTAATAAAACAATACGCTTTGGTTTTCGGTTCTGATATATACCTGTCTATATATAGATGTATCTTTTGAAGTTCATCTCTTTGCTTTCATCAACATGATTGATATTCTGATAATATGTAGGCTGATGTAGCCTTTAGTCATTTTACTGACTGGTAGACAAGGGTTTGACCCCTAGTCTCTTTCTTAAGTACTCAAATGTATCCTTGGGCAGTGGCTTGGTGAAGATATCAGCCAATTGTTCTTTTTATTGCACATACTCAAGTATCACCTCTTTTTCTTGAATTTTTTCTCTCAAATAATTATACTTGATGGCAATGTGTTTAGTATTAGCATGCATGACTGGATTCTTGGAAATGTTTATTACGCTAGTGTTATCACAATAGATAATCACTGGTTTTGAGATCTTCATATGCATACCTTTCAGCAACTGTTTGATCCATGCAATATTTGAGCAATTTATAGCAACAGAAACATATTATGCTTCTGTAGTAGACTAAGAGATGCATCATTGATTCCTGCTAATCCATGTGACAAGTCTATCACCCATAAATATTGCTCCTCTAGTTGTTCTCTTCTGGTCATCAAGATTTCTAGCCCAATCAGCGTCGGTAAACACCTTAAGTTCAAATTTGCCTTCTCTTCTATACATAACCCAAATTCCTCAGTATTGTTCAGATATCTTAGAATTCTTTTCACAATAGTCATATGTGATTCTCTGGGGTTAGCAGAAAATATAGCAACAATTCCTACTGCATGTGCAATATCTGGTCTAGTGTGTACAACATACATGACTTTTCCAATCATTGATCTATACAAAGTCTAATTTACCTCTGTTTTCTTTTCCTCCTTTTTCAACTTACATCCAGTAGCCATCGGTGTTCCAACTAGTTTGGATTCTTCCATCTTGAATCTTTTTAGGACCTCTTTGATGTACTTGGATTGTGTAATGAAAATACATTCTCCTTGTTGCATGATCTAGAGACCAAGAAAGAACTTGATTTATCCAAACATAGACATCTCAAACTCTTTTCTCATCTCATTTTCAAATGATTTTCATAGCATATCATTGCCTCCAAATATGATGTCATCAACAAATATTTCAGCAATCAAAGTGTTAGCATCAGTATCTTCCTTTAAATAAAGATTATTGTTTTCACTAGTCCTTACAAATCCAATACTTATTAGATAGAAATGAAGTCATTCATACCAGGCTCTTGGAGCTTGTTTCAATCCATAAAAGGCTTTATGAAGTCTACATACCATGTTTTTCTTGTCTAGATTGACAAACCCTTCTGATTTCTCAATGTATACCTCTTCTTCAAGTATTACATTTACGAATGCTAATTTGACATCCATTTGATATACTTTGAATCCTTTGAATGCAACATAAGAAAGTAATATTCTTACTCCTTTTAGCCTAGCAACGGGTGCAAAGGTCTCTCCATAGTCTATACCTTCCTCTTGTGCATACCCCTTGCATACTAGTCTAGCTTTGTTCCTTCTGACTTCTCCATTCTCATTTAGCTTATTCCTGAATATCCATTTTGTACCGATGACATTCTTGTCATCTGGTCTTAGCACAAGTGACTGTGTTTTGTTTTTCTCAATCTTCTCAATCTCATCATTCATAGCAGTTATCCATTCTTCATTATCAAGTGCAGCATTGATAGATTTGGGCTCAAACTCACAAATTAGACAGCTTGAGTTTAGAGACTTACTTCTTTCTCTTGTACCAACTTTCTTATCTCCTATGATCTAGATCTCTGGATGGTTCCTTCTTACATATCTTGCAAGTATAGGTATAGTTCTTTGTCTACCAGTTTGATCATTTTTTTGTTCTTCATTTTTCTCTTCATCACCTTACACATTATCTTGATCATTATCCCGACCGTCGATATTTGTAGCCTGATGCTCGGGAGAAATGATTTGTAGCTCAGGAGATCTACAATGTTGGTAGGGTAAAGTGTCAGGTTCCTCATTGTAAGTGAACTTATTGTAGTCCTCTGGTTCTTTAGTGCTTTCTTTTTCATTCTTCTCTACAAATTCATCTATCTTTACATTTGCACTTTCAATAATTTTGTTAGAGGCTTTGTTTAGACATTTTTAAGCCTTTCTCTTGGTAGAATACCCTAAAAAAATTCCTTCATCACTCTTGGAGTCAAGTTTTCCATTTTTATCATCTTCTAAGATATAACATTGACTACCAAAAAATTTGAAATAACTTACATCAGGTGTGTCTTTCTTCAATTGTACTCTGTTTAGTATGTAAACAACAGTATTGATAGCTTCCCTCCAAAATATTTGGGTGATGCCTTTTTATATCATCAGTGTACTAGCACAATCAACCATTGATTTGTTCCTTCTCTTAGCAATACTATTTGGTTGTGGTGTTTTTGGTGCAGAAACCTATCTCTTTATACCATGCTCATTACAAAATTTAGTGAATTGATCCGATATAAACTCACCTCCTCTATCTAATCTCAAACATTTTATATCCTTACCACTTTATTTCTCTACCATAGCCTTATGCCATTTAAACATCTTAAACGCTTCTGATTTATCTTTTAGAAACATAACTGTCATCATTCTAGAGTAATCATCAACAAAGAGAATAAAATATCTATCTCCATAATAACTCTTTGTCCTCATAGGTTGACATAATCAGTATGGACTAATTCTAGAATTGCATCAGATGTATGTGTTTTGTTTTTGAAACTAGACTTTGTCATTTTACCTTTTTGATAGTTTTACACATGATGTTGTTAGGCTTGGTCATCGTTGGTAAGCCTCTGACATTTCTCTTTTTGATAATCTTTATCATGTTGTCAAAGTTCATATGACATATTCTTTTGTGCCATAACCATATGTCTTTGTTTATAGAAATCAAGCAAGTGGATTTAGTATCATTAAGATAGAATAAGTTACCTTTTGTCTGTTCACCAGTACCAATCAGATTTTTAGATTTGTTGAAGATCTTTGCCTTCTTATTTTCAATTACAACTTTGTGACCTGAATTATTCAACCAAGAAACACTCAATAGATTATAATTTAATCCATTTACCCAATAATCATTCTCACACTTTATCTGGTTATTCAACATTATTGTTCCTCTACCTTTCTTCTTCATCATCTGAATCATCTTTTACAACCACAAACACCATCTCAATGTCTTCATCAGATTTGGTGTCAGTATCATCATCCTTGCATTTTGGTAGGTAGCTGACCTTCTTTCCTTTGTCCTTATAGTCTCGGGTATCACTTCTTTCTGATTTTCGGTAGCTTCTGTAATCACATTTGTCAGACTTCTTCTCAAAAGATCTGCCATTACTTCTATCATCTTTTCTTCTATTAGTAACATCTTGCAGCAAAGTGTCCAATCTCTTTGCAATTAAAACAAACAAGTGGTAATTTACCTTTGCCTCTCTGCATTCTTCTAGCCATAAGTGCTTCAATTTCATCAAGATCATCTTCTTTATTTTCACTATCACTATCTTTTCTCATAGTGTTTTTGTGACTTGATTTACTTATTCTCATAGAAGTTTTGAATGCAAAATCTATGTTTGGTAAGACACTATTATCAAATTTATTCATCTCTAATGAAATCAATCTTCCAATTAAACTGTCTACAGTAACATTGCTATTTGCTACTGCTCTCATTTCTTGAATGGAAGATACTCTAATAGCATAAGTAGGCAGTAAGGTTCTTAGAATTTTACTTACCACTGTATCTTCTTCTAGTACACCTCATACTCCTCGGATAGCATTGACTACCTATTTAATTCTTATGTTGTACGAAGTGATGTTTTCTCCTTATTTCATTTTGAGATCATCAAACTTTCCTCTAAGGATTTCTATCTTGGCTCTCAAAACATTTTTGTCACCACCATGTACAAGCACTAATTTGTCCCACATCTGCTTTGCAGTTTTGAATTCTTTGACATCTTCAAATTCAGCATCGAAGAGTGAGGAAGAAAGCTCTATCATAATGTCATTATCTTCATGATTCTCTCTCATTTGTTCAACTGTTGGTGCTCCTATAGGCAACACATATTTAGTTTCTAGGAATTGAGTAATCTCATTACCAATACCTGATAAGTGGAGTATTATCCTGCTCTGCCATGAAGCAAAATTATCTTTGTTCAACTTGGGCACATCTCGTCTATTCATCTTGTGATCTTTGGCTTAGGTCTTGAAACCTTTCTTCTAAGGACACAAGCTCTGATACCATTTTTTAGTAATAACTGAGACGGGGGGTGAATCAGTGGCCTCAAATTTTAATCCTTAAATCAACCCTTTAACTCTTATAACCACTAATTATTTCTCAAGTTATATTTTTTCCTACAAGATGAATGCCTTGAACAACTTATATCAATTTACTAATTGTCAGGTTTCTCTATTAAACCTTCTTCTTAATGTTTACCAATAAGCAAACATCTATTTACCAAAATATAGTAAATATGCAGAGTATACCAATATATCCAGAATGAATTATGTAAGATAAAAAATAGTAAAGAAATGCATCATACACACATATAACACATGGATTTTAACGTGGAAACCTTGTTAAGAGAAAACACCACTGGGACCGGTACCCAAAATTTTTACTCTTCTAAAGTGATCCCTATTAGGAGCCAACCCTGTTAAAGGTTACAAACACACTGTTAGGTGTGACCTTTTTAGAGGATTTTACACATATAGGTTGTCACTTAGTATTGGACATCTAATCCTACCATCCTTGAATCAGCCTCTCTCTTAGACTGTCAATACGCATCGGGCATATCCAATGCTACTTTCATAAATCAACCTTTTTGGCACTCCTTGGGATGTACCTCAATATATAGAAGACTGTTAAGTCCTACTCTGTTAAGAGACTTGATGCTTCAAAGGTTAAACTGAAACAATATGACCTTTTTCTAATGCAACTTGAATTTCAGATTTTTAGATCTATTTAAGTACATTACCTCTCTAATCAATGTATCAATTCAATTATTTTATGCTCCACACTTTCTACTCTGTGATGTTGTGCTCATTGTTCGTCGGTGTCTACATAATTCCTTAGCTCTCCTTCAACTTGATTGATTAGTACTGCATGAAGTTGTTCTTCATCAGTTTCTCTTTAGCATCCTCTTTTCATTCACTCCCCTTAATCCTTTTTTCATGAACATGATATTAAAAATGAATTAAGCATGTCTCTTATATAGACATGATATTCATTGTTTCTTGATTCTTGATTCTTGGCATGAAAAAAATCCAGCCAATTAGATTTAAAGCATAACACCTGATTTGTCTCGTAGTTATCTTCATGTGAACTGCACAAATCATCTTTAAATCAATCACTTAACTCTGGTCGAATAAAACAAAGAAAACAACCATTTAAGTCTATCTTTAGCTCTTTCTCGCTAGATATTTTTTTTTTCTAAACTCTTTGTTGCATCGGTCAACTCTGCAGTTATTCGTCGATTACAACTAACAGTTCTATTGGTGTGACTCCAGTTAGCTTCGGGATCTCCGTCCATCGGGCATCATTGGATTTTTACTCGTTGAGAAACTCTATTTTAAGCTCATTAGGGATCCTATTATTTTGCTTCATTGGGAAACACTACCTTCTACTTGTTGGGTATCACTGTGACTTTTCTTCTTTTCCTTTTCTAATGGTGTGCACTCTGTCGGTGTTGTCTGTCACTTAGTGAATACTTGACTTTTATGCATTGCTGAAATAATAACCTTTGTTCCATTGATTCTCAAAAATCTTTGGCATTATGTACATGACCATATAGATGATATCAAGTTGACAGCAATGACAATACAAACCATTAACTGATTTAATGTCTTGCATTATCTTCAACTTAACATTATCAAACATTCAATCAATTACATGTCATTAGTTATACCGGGAAGAAGATATCCCTCAGTACCCTTGTGGTGTGTTAAAACCTACAGAAAGTAACTTTTGTAGGCTGGGAGGCATCCATAATAGATCTAATCTACCGCAAGTATAACCACCTGAATGGATGCTCTGACTATACACTTTGTTGTAGTAACCAAAATCCCTCTATCTGTTGGCATGGAAGGTCAGAGACTAACTAAGATGTCCCACACTTTCATGGATCTTAGTAGAGACAACGGTCCCTTGGGAAGTCATTACCCTTGGGATTCAAAGCTTGGTGTGCATGAGAAGTGAGTGTACTGTAAGGAGGATCATGTGCCTCCAAGATTCTAAGTTGTCTGCTATGAGTAGGCATGGTTGAACTTTAGTTCAAGTGGGAATTCAACAGATATTGCCTGGGCTTACCTAGGATTTTGGTGTGTCTTTTATTTTTACAACAAACATTCTACTTGATGTGTCTTTCACGGGTGAAGCATAAAAAAACAAAACAAACAAATGAACAATCAAATCAAAACATTCAAAGCAAACATCAAAATGCTCAAAAAATTCAAAATCTACACTTCTAGGTGTTAGCTATCACCTCTTGTCCAAGTTTCTACATCTACTATCAAACTTTGAAATCAGTTGAATTATTGTCCAATTCTATATTATGTTGTGAAGGTTTTGTCCAAATTTTCACAAATCTATGCTTTCACCAACATTGCTACTAGTCTATCTTTGACTACAATCTGTTAACAGTCTAACTCATTATTGTTTCAAAATCTAACTTTGTTGTGCTAGTCCAAGTGACGTATTATCTATTTAAATCTTATCATCTTTGTCTATGCTATCCTTATCCTGAGTTGCGAGAGCAGGTTCATCAACCTTGACTCAAGATCAGAGTCTTTTCTTCTCTCTAAGTTGGACATTATCTCTTTTTTCCTTTGGTCTTGGACTCAGTCAGCACTTTAGATATCACTTCATCACATGTCAATCAATCAATTGATTCATCATACCTTCTCTTCAATCTTCTTAGCAAGCACATCAAGAGAATCTTACAATGTCTACAAGAAAATGGGCTAAACCTTATGGTCCTGACCATGCGAACGAAGAGATTCTTATGGCGTCTTTATGGAAATAGCTTTAAACTATGCAATCTCAACTCCAAGAATTAGAGGGGGAAAAGGATACACAATCCAACCAATCCTCATTAAGATTAACCTTTCCTTTACTATTTGATCATTATTCTCACATCTCTCCACTTCCTTCCAACATGGAGAAATCTTGGTATTCCAATCCTATCTTTGATCAAGAGAATGTAGAGGAAACTATGACAGAATTAGATGAAAGTCTTTTCTATATACAAAAGAATGACATTTCAAGTCAAGAAGCATCTAATTATCCTTTGGAGAGAATCTTTACTCCTTTGGGACAATCTTATAAATCAGCATTGAAAGAACTTCTTGAGAACAATCTCATCACATTGCCTCCAACCACATCACATGGATTGAGATACTTGAGTCCCTATTTTGCATATCATCAAAGCAATAAGCATAAAAATTCATCTTGCATGGATTTGAAACATAAAATCCAAGATCTCATAGATGATGGCCTAATCAAAGTGGAAAATCCTAATGAATCATTTTGTGAAGATACTAATCTCGAGCATGATCAATATCAAGAATCCCTATCTAACAATGGTTTGCATATCCCATCTACTTCTCCCACCATTCCTCCATCTCCTAAATATTCACCATCTCTCTCAAAAAATGAGCATAATGATGACTATGTCTAATATCAAGGACTACCTCTAAAAGAAATCCAAGCTAATCAGCATACAGATGCAAATCTTTCTTAGGTTTCAAAGATCATAGACCTAAATCATCCATGTGCTCCAACACCTATCAAGCGTACTCAAAATGATATTCCATTATCTTGTCAAGAATCTCCTATGAAAATCACAACTCCTACGTTGTCCCTAGAAGTGGATCCATGTCAAGAGGGAAATCCAAAGTATGAAGAACCAAATATCAGTAATGATCAAGATCAAGACACCATCCATCTTTATCCAATGGTTGACCAATGTCACATTTCTCAAGAGTCTCATGATGATCCTCTCATCCCCTTCCATGTCTTCCATGAATATATCCATTCACCTCAAGCGCTACATAGCCCTCCATCTCCCAATAAATATCAAGATATCCTTTCCACCATCTCTACTAAGCTTATTGAAAAACAAGAAAAAAAAGTACCCTTTCTGAACCATCTAAAGATCTTTGTCAGGATCAGAGAATACCATCATCTCCTTTTCATACTTCTCCATATACAACTCAAGAAACTATCATTCCTCTAAATCCCTTGCATAACAATAAATCTAATCAAGCTTCAAATGCTCTTATCAAAATTACTCCTATTGAAGCTACTCATGCTCCTATTGATAAATAGATGACTTCTAATGAGAAGAGCCTTGGTCATGCATCTCACTCTAAATATTTTGATATCCCCTCCACACTTTATATCCCTCTATTAAAATGTAAGCATCAGCCTTCTCCATCTTCCAAATCCATCCTTGGTCCCCATATCCCAAAGCTGAAACCATCAAACCTTCCATCTATATTGGGTCCTTATATCTCTCCATCCACCATGCCTATCACTACTAGCTTTTCATCTGCTTACCCTATCTCCTATCAAGATCAACAAAGACATACATTCTTGAACTCTCCCTATCAACCCATCCATATGAACCAGTCATATTAGCCCTATTCATCCACAATTCCCAAGTCTTTTGGAAGCAATTTTGATGCACAACAAAGAAATCACAAATACAAGAATCCACTTACATATGAAGATCACTATGTCCCATCTAATTGACATGTGACTATAAATAAAAATTAAATATTCAAGAGACCACATAGGTCCACTGAGAAAAGAACCAAATAAAAGAAAATATGGGTTCCTAAATCCATTATGAAAGAATTGCATTCTAAATCATCTAATACAAATGGAAAATCAAAAGCTATGTGGATTCCCAAGTCTCTTCTAAAGGACTTGGATACAAAAATAAAATCAAAAGTTATGTGGATTCCCAAGTCTCTCTTAAAAGACTTGAACAAAAAGGAAAAGTCAAAGCTGGCATCCAAGCTTCCAAAGTCTTCCACTACATCTTCTAAGTCTATTTTGGGTCCTCACGTCCCAAAATCCATTATGTTGAATACTTCACTACCTTCTTCATCCATCTTGGGTCCTTTTGTACCAAGATCCATATCAGCTCATAAATCAAAGTCTAAAGCTATCCCATCCACTTTTCCTCCATTTGTCCACTACCCTTCAAGGGGTGTGTCAATATTGATCTCGTCACCTTTTCCATCTACCTCTGCACAAACCTTTCAATACCCTATCCAATATCTTGCACCTACCTACTATCCTTCCATTCCTCTTATCCAAGCTATCGCATAAATCCTTGGATACCATCTTCCTTAGCCTTCATATCATTTTTTCCTACCATCACCCTATCAGCATCTTTGAGCATACTTTCAGTGGCCTTGGCCTATCATAGCATATCCTTCAAAGGACCATTATCTAGAGAGAAACAAACTTAAGTTCCTCCATAAAATACAAAAAAAAGGTGCCTTGGTGAAAACCTAGTAAACAGGCAACTTGGTAGAAAAAGTAAAGAGAAATCAATCCGTCCTATGGTGAAAACCACTTCTTATGGAACCTTGGATAAGTACCATGATGAAAACCTAGAAAACAAGCATCATGCGTAATTCCTCCTACTTGCACTCTTCACATGGGGGAAAGTTCCTTCCATGTCATCTTATATATAATATCTTACATCCAGCTAGCACATGAGCATCCATGTTATTCCTATGATCTTGACAAGGTTGAGCCTATCCATGAAAACTATGCATCTTGACATGCATTATCCTTTCCATCTAGGCATTCACTTTCTCTCATCCATCTACCCTATTATGATCTTTCTTATCCCAAGACGATCTTCCCTATCTCTCTGTATTCTTTCCATAATCCAAACATTCACTTATAGCCTCCATCATTCTTTATCCTAATTGTGCTGTCACTGCTATATCCTATCCTATCTAATTGACCCCTTGGTCTTGATCAAAATGAAGAATGAAAAATGAAAAATTATTTCTCAAAACGTCTCTTGACATGTCCATTCTTTTGGACCACATGCTTTCATGACATCTAGTCATCATCCTGTATGCTATCCAGCACCACTCCATGAGCCTACATTGTTATATTCATTCTTTCCCTAGCTTGGGTAACCTTGAGGAGACTATCTTTGAGGGTTTCATTCACCCTCTTCATCCATAATTGTCTATTCACCTCATCCATCAGCTTTATAATCCATCTGCAATGTCCTACACCTTGCTAGACATTGGGGGCAAACCAATGTGATCTTGCTTGAGATCGAGCAATAAAAAAAATATGAAAATTGTAAAAAGTCCTAAAAAAATGATCATCTTGGTGAAAACCTAGCAATAGGCACTTTGATGCATCCACCAAAAAAATAAATATCTTTTGACTATCTTTCAATGAACAGGTATCATGGCAATCTAACCTTGACTGCTGCAGATTGAGCCTGATTCTGGGGATAGTCTTTTGAAAGGAAATAATTTATTAGGTATCTAAGAAATCTAACTCAAATTCCTAGGAGTCAAGATTTTTTCTAGAGATGACCCTTTCTATATCTATCACAGCATCACTTAGCTCTATACATCTTATTTCCCACTTTCCTGCTTTCATTTGCGCATGCTCTCAGTTACTGTCAAGAGACAAAATTACATGGATTGAAACTGGTCATACTCTAGGGGCAACCCTCCTAGTCCAGGGGCACTGTCCTATCACTTTTTGAGATCTATTTCATGACAGTCACTAGTGGTTCTCATTGCGTCTACCTACTATCACTTTTCTTATACTGAGATCTCTCTCCTTGAGAATCTCCCTTGCATTAGTCACCAGTGGTTCTCACCGCGTCTTCCTAATGATGCCTAGCTATTACTAAGATATCTCTCCTTGAGAATCTTCCTCACATCAGTCACCAGTGGTTCTCATTGCGTCTTCCTGCTGATGCCTAGCTATTACTATGATCTCTTTACTCGAGAATCTCTCTCATGTTAGTCACTAGTGGTTCTCACTGCGTCTGTCTACTGTCATCGTACTATTGAGATTGATCACAACAACACATAGCTACATTTGACATCAATCTATTATAGCTGGAGTTATACTCAAATACTCTATCTATCGATACTCATTCTTGGAATTCTTTGCCTTAGTCTATATATAGCTTTTGGTCACTTTCGTGGCGTTTGGGTTCTTCTACAAAACTCCCCTGAATTGAAATCCAAAGTGATAGTCTGGGGGAAATCAAATTGGATTTATCCTCATGTCATATGTCAAGTCAATCATCTACTAGGGGCATGGGTCCCCAATCAGATTGCATCATTGTTAGGTATCTGAGGAATCTAACTCAGATCCCTGAGGGTCAAGCTCCATTCTGGAGATGGTTCTTGAAATCTCATTGTTAGGTATCTGAGAAATCTAACTCAGATTCATGAGGATCAAGCTCAATTCTGGATATGGTTCTCAAAATCTCATTATTTGGTATTTGAGCAATCTAACTCGGATCCCTGAGGATCAAGCTTCTTTCTGAAGATGATTCTTGAAATCTCACTATTCAGTATTTGAGCAATCTATCTCAGATCACTGAGGATTAAGCTTCATTCTGGAGATGAATCTCAAAATCTTAATCTATTAGGTGTCTAGGCGATCTAAATCAGATCCCTGAGGATCAAGCTTTGTTCTAGATATGGTTCTCAAAATCTCATCTATTAGGTATTTGAGCAATCTAACTCAGATCCCTGAGAATCAAGCTTCATTCTAGAGATGATTGTCAAAATATTAATCTATTAGGTATCTGGGTGAGCTAACTCTAATCCTTGAGGATCAAGCTTCATTCTAAAGATGATTCTCTAAATCTTATCTATTATTTATTTGAGAAATCTAACTCAGATCCCTGAGGATCAAGCTCCATTCTGGAGATGGTTCTCAAAATCTCACTAGGGGATTAGGTCCCCAAATTTGATCGTATCTTTGGATCACACTTAAGTTAGTAATCTTGTCAGTTCTAAAGGACAACACTCTACTAAAACAAACAGGTTTTTTTTTCAACACCACACTTAATAGTGTTTTTCAACACTATCTTTGGCTACATCCATGTTTCTAAACACACATTAGATATCGCAAATGTAAACATCTATCGATAACAATCAAACACAAGGAACTCACAAGCACAACGGTGTTTTTTACAAAACCCCTACCTATACATCTGAAAACTTTGAAATATACTGAGATATGATTGAATTTCTCTTTGTATGCTGCTTGTTCTCATTGATTTTATTTTTCTTTTCTTTGTCTACTTCTTGTTGGTGAGGTCAAAATTATCTGCATGACTATCATTGCTCTTCTTTTTTACTGGTGTACTCTTACTATATCGAATTGGAAACAATGTTCAGGTCATCTCAGATTTTTTGCCCCAATGCTTACATTAGTTTCCCATATCTTATCTGATGAAATTCATATTCATATTCTTATGGTTGCAGTGGTACCAATACGAATTGTATTGACTTTGATGTCCCAAAAATGCTCTATGATGATAATTGGTCCAATGGGTCCAACAACCATGTCCTAGGGATTGCATCTAGCATAGGATTGCACTTTCACTGCATCTAGCATAGGATTGCACTTTCATTGCATCTATCATATGATTGCACATTCATTCAAGACTTTCATTCTAGACAGCATTTTGGTGTTCACTTCATTGTTTTCTCCTTGATTTGTACGATGAGGGGCTCTTCTTCACCATTCTGGCTTCATCACTAATGCCTGAGTGTTTGATCCTCACTATCGCTCTTCAATTCCTAATGCTTTGAACTGGAATATAATTTTCAAAAGTGCTTTTTCAGGATCAAAATCAAAATATGACACTCTTATATAGCTCAAAATTGCATTCTAAAACTTTTGGGACCATCGCGATCAAATGCTTGTGCAATCAAATTTTTGACGTCACTTTTGTTATGAATAGTCCCAAGAGATAACTGAGAGGTGGGTGAATCAGTTATCTACTAGATTCAATTCTTTATTCAATTAAGTACAACATAAATACAACAAGATAACACAAAATAGAACACCATAATTTTGGTTACGGGGAAGCCCAAAATAGGTAAAAACCATAGTGGGAATTAGCACCCACAAAGAACTAAAATAGAGTATAATGATCCCTATTAGAATATCTTACAACCCTATTAGGATTTGATCTTTACAATGCAATAAGTATAGTGAACTGGTCAAAGGTCGGACCCTATTAGGAGTCTTTTACAAATAACCCTGTTAGGGGTCAGGACACATTGTCCAATAGCACACTTCTCAAATGATGAAGGCTGCAACCTTCTGTACAATAGATATGCACTATATCTGATATTGAACTATCTAAGTAGACTTGTTGTCTTGATCAGTTCTAGTGACTTGTATATTATCTCTGCTTCTTCACATAGATACTTAATTGATGAATGATGGAGCTTTACTATTCCAATACATCAGACATTCTGCTCTGTAATAGTCACAATATTTCTACTCTATCTTTTTTTCCCTTGGCGATCACAAATGAACTACTATAATTATCTTCTTTAAAGGATATGATTACGTCGGCTGTAGGAAACTCTTTAAAAACATCTTGTCAGCTAAACTAAGCATGCAACAGAATTAGAGCCACGTAACTCAAAATGAGTATATACGTCGCTTCACACAGTCGGCTCCACCAAAATAACTCAAACATCACCCTTCAGATGAAACACGTTAAGCGCACTTGGTTAGACATTCTAAACTCATAACTAAACATGAATCTGAACACACATATCCCAAAGGTAGGTGCAACTGAAGAAACAAAGAAATTACTGTCCACTCTCAATAACAATCTTCTGAAACTGTAGCTGGTAAATAGATCAACATAACTCAACTTTAACTGCACTACTAAATCTGTGTGTATGAACATAGCATAATAAATATATCTACAACATACAAATAACTGCGCAAGGCTCCAACATATCCATATTGATAATTACATACAGAACACTGTTGTATACTATATGTTGTCATCAATGACAAACATAAAATCAAGTATTTTCACAAAGGAAAATCTCCAACAATCTCCCCCTTTGACATTGATGGCAACATATGATTAAAAACACCATCAATCCAAAATTATCTTCTTTCTTTTTACAATCTTCTCAATATCCTCATCAAAATTTCCTCTTAACTGCTACATCTCTTTTTATTGTGTTTTTATTTTCATGACTGTATACTCCCCCAGAGTATATGCTCCCCCTTACTATATACTCCCCCTTTGACATCAATGGAAAAGGATGCTAAATACAAATAAGCAGAGGTACTACTCCTGAGGTAGAGTAATCAACCATTCATCAGTCACCAAGGAATGATGTATTTGTTGCAAATTCTATTCTGATTTAAGAAAGGGAATTACTCCCAGTTTCTCCCTGAGATAATCAAAAGTGTCTTTTGATAAAGGCTTCATAAATATGTCTGCCAACTTTTCTTTGGTGCTCACATAATCCAAGGTTACTTCTCTCTTGACAAATGTTTCTCTTAGAAAATGATATTTTATTTCTATGTGTTTTGTCTTTGCATGCATCACAGGGTTCTTTGACATATTGATAGTTCTAGTGTTGTCACAATGAATAACAATAGGATAATCAATATGAATTCCAAAGTCTTTAATCATTTGTTTGATCCAAACAATTGTGGAATAATTTAATGCTGCAGCTACATACTCAGCCTCTACTATTGGTTGAGAAATACAATTCTTCTTCTTTCTTGTCCACATAACCAACCTATTTCCAAGAAATACTGCTCCTCCTGAGGTACTCTTCTTGTCATCAACACAACCTACAAAATTTGCATCTGTATACACATGAAGTTCTACATTTTCCGAGTTAGGATATCATAAACCATAGTCCATAGTCCCTTTTAAATATCTGACTATTCTTTTTATTGCCATTAAATGATTTTGTTTTGGTTCAGCTGCAAATCTTCCAACAATGCCAACTGCATTAGAAATATCTGGTCTAGATTGAGTAAGATATATGATTTTTCCAATAAGATATTTGTATAGTGTTATGTCAACTGTTGAAGAATCATCATCTTTAGAAATATTTATTCCTATTACCATGGGGGTGCTTATTGGCTTGCAATATTCCATCTTGAATTTCTTCAGTATCTCCTTCACATACTTAGACTGATTTATGAATATACCTCTATCTTTCTATAGTACATTTAATCCCCAAAAGTATTTTATAGGTCCAATCATGCTCATTTAAAACTCGCTCTGCATATCTTTAGCAAAGTCTACACTAAGCTTTTCATTATCTCCAAAAATAATGTCATCAACAAAATAAGCAATAAGTAATAATCCTTCTGGTGTCTCTCTTATGAATAAGTTACAATTTGCTGCTCCTTTCTTGAATCCAATCTTAGTTAAGTATCCATCCAGTCTTTCATACCATGCTCTAGGAGCTTGCTTAAGTCCATAGAGGGCTTTCTTAAGTCCATAGAGGGATTTCTTTAGACTGCATACCATGTCTGGTTTGTCTGATAAATTAAATCCTTTAGGCTGTTCTATGTAGACTTCTTCCTTTAAGTCACCATTCCAAAAGGCTGACTTGACATCCATCTAATATACCTTAAATTTCTTGAATTTTGCATAAGATAAAACAATTTAATAGCTTCCAGTATGCTCACACGGGAAAATGTATCAGAGTAGTCAATTCCTTCTCTCTGTGCATGTCCTTTACATACCAGTATTGCTTTGTTTCTTACCACTGTACCATCTTCATTCATTCTATTTCTGAATATCCACTTAGTTCTAATGACATTTTTGTCACAAGATCTAGGGACCAATTCCCATGTGTCATTCTTAATTATCTGATATAATTCTTCTTGCATTGCATTCTTCCAATCAAAATCATTACAAGCATCTTCAACACTTAAGGGTTCAATTTGTGAAAGTAAACATACCTCTTCATCAACGGTTAAACATTTTTCTTTAGATCTTGTCAAAAATTTACTGTTCTGATCTCCAAAGATATCTTCTTTTGAATGGTATCTATATGTGTATTTTGGAATTTTAGGTGACACTCTCATCTGTGATCTATGATTCCTCTTCAATCAGTTCAGGGTTATTGCATGATACATCAATATAGTCAAACATTTATTCAATAGCTATTTCTTTACTGATAGGTCTAGGTTCATCTTCAATCATATGTGCATAATCATAGTATCTCTCTTGAATCATGAACTTCTCATCAATCTTCACATGTGCACTTTCAATGATTTTCTTCAACCTCAAATTAAAACATCTGTAAGATTTTATTTTAGTAGAGTAACCAAGAAAAATATCTTCATCATTTCTAGCATAAAACTTACCAACACCATCATCTCTCTTGATGTAACACTTGCTTCCAAATATTTTGAAGTATTTTACTGTATGCACATTTCCAAACCAAAGTTCATAAGGTGTCTTGTCTACGTCTGGCCTTAGTTGAATTCTATTGATAGTATAGACTTTTTATTGACTGCTTCTCTCCAATAGGTGTGTACAACTTTTCCTTCAATCATGATAGTGTGCGCTGTGTCAAGTATGATCATGTTTCTCCTTTTTGCAATTCCATTCTACTGAGGGGTTCTAGGTGCACTTAGTTGTCTTTTGATCCCATGTTATTTGCAGTACTCATGAAACTTGTCAGAGGTGAATTATCCTCCTCTATCAGATCTTAGACACTTTATCTTTAATCCAGACTCATTTTCAACTTTATCTTTGAATATTTTGAACTTATCAAAAGCTTCAAATTTATCTTTCAAGAATGCAACCCACATCATTCTGGAGAAATCATCAACAAACAAAATAAAATACCTTTCACCATAGTATGATCTTGTTTGGCTAGGTCCACATAAGTCTATATGCACTAGATCCAATTTGTTCTCTACGGATTTTTGTTTCCTTCTAAATGAGTTCCTCACATGCTTTCCCATCACACATTCCCTCCACATAGTATCAACTAGTCTTGCAATACTAGGAAGGTCTCTTACTGCCTTTACATTTCTTATCTTTACTATGTTGTCAAAATTGATATGACAAAGTATTTTGTGCCATAACCAACTGTCATCCACTTTTGCAACAAAGCAACTTACTTCAGAGCTGAGCTAAAAGACATTACCTTTAGTCTTTGAATCTTATGCAATCATGTCTCCTTCTTTGTTATTAATGATGCACTTGTTATTTTTCTATTCCAACTGATATCCTTTATCGAGCAATTGTCCAACACTTAAATAGATATGATGTATACCATCAACATACAAAACATCATATCTTTTGTTCTTTCCATCTAGAGTGATAGCTCCTCTACCTATGATAGGTTTAGGAGTGTTATCTCCAAATCTAACCATGACACCTTTGTACTTATCCAGATGTAAAAATCTATCTTTGTCTCTTTTCATGTGATGTGAACACCTGTTGTCAATGATCCAGTCTATTTTGATGTCTGCTTGGGAAACTAATTCCAATTCTTGTGCTTTATTTTCATCTTCAATGTCCATTTCATCAAACATTTTTTAAATGAATCCAATTTCATCTTCTCTTGAATCATCATTAGTCACATCATCTTCACCATAGTATCATTCCTTTGTATATTTAGGCTTGTAATCTGTTCTGAACTTCTTGAATCTTGTAGGATACTTGGATGCAAAATGGCCAACTTTGTTACATGAAAAACATTTGAATGGTAACTATCCTTCATATTTTCCTTTTCCTTTCCTTTCCTTCTTAGTGATCATAGAAATGATTTCTTCTAGTTCTTTATCCTCTTCTTCTTTCTCAATATTACTAGAAGTGCTCAAATATTTCTTACCATGGACTGAGGCTTTGAAGGTTGTTTGAATTTTAGGCTTTGTCTTCAATCTTGATATCTCAAATGCTTTAATGTTTCTAATCAAGGTTTCTCTTTTTAAGTCTTTTGAAAATTGCATAGTCTCATCCAATATGTTTATCTTTCTCTCATAATCTGTTGTCAATGTAGTCATCAATTTTTCCATTATGTATTCCTATGAAATGTCTCCACCATTATTTCTGATTCCTGAAACTGCTTCATTAATCCTCTGATTGTAAGCTCTGATGTTTTCTTCAGGTAGCATCTCTAAATTATTGTATCTCTTCTTCCATGTCTTTATATGTGCATCCTTTTCTTGGATGTCTCCTTCAAACATGTCTTCTAGGTATTTCCATATTGAATAGGCTTTATCTGCTTTCTTAATCTCAAAAAATCACTGTCAGATAAGGCACTTATAAGGGCTTCTTTGGAAATTTCATTTTGGGTGAATACCTCCTTTTGTTTAACATTAGAATCTTCTTCGGCAAGATCTTTCAAAGTAGGAACATCAATTACATGAGTATCTACCTCATATATCTCAAAACCAACGCATTGTAGGTGTGTTATCATTTTGTTCTTCTAGTCAAGATAATTCCCTCCATCAAACTTAGGACTCTCTTTTCTGAAGTGCGCCATCTAATCTACCTTAAGCTATTAAGCTTTCTCTCTAAGGCACTTGGCTCTGATACCAATTGTTAGGAATAGTCCCAAGAGATAACTGAGAGGGGGGATGGGGTGAATCAGTTGTCTACTAGATTCAATTCTTTATTCAATTAAGTATAGCATAAACACAACAAGATAACATAGGATAGAACACCACAATTTTGGTTACAGGGAAACCCAAAATAGGTAAAAACCCTAGTGGGAATTAGCACCCACAAAGAACTGCACTAGAGTATAATGATCCATGTTAGAAGATCTTGCAACCCTATTAGGAGTTGAGATTTACAATGCAATAAGTACAGTGACCTGGTCAAAGGTCAGACCATGTTAGGAATATTTTACAAATAACCCTGTTAGGGATGAGGATATAATATCCAATAGCACACTACTCAAATGATGAAGGCTACAACCTTCTGTACAATAGATATAGACTATATATGATATTGAACTATTTAAGTAGACCTGTTGTCTTGATCACTTCCATTGAATTATATATTCTCTCTTCTTCTTCACATAGATCTTTAATTGATAAATGATGTAGCTTTACTGTTCCAATACATCAGACATTCTGCTCTGTAACTGTCATGATGTTTTTACTCTTTTTTTTCCCTTGCCGACCACAAATGAACTACTATAAGTATCTTCTTTAAAGGATATGATTACGTCAGCTTTAGGAAACTCTTTAAAAAATTTTTTTTGGCTAAAATAAACACACAACAAAATTAGAGCCACACAAAAAATGAGTAGACGTGTCGCTTCACACAGTCGGCTCCACAAAAATAACTCAAACATTACCCTTCAGATGAAACACATTAAGTGCACTTGGTTAGAAATTTTGAACTCATAACTAAACATGAATCTGAACATGCATATCCCAAAGATAGGCACAACTAAAGAAACAATGAAATTACTGTCGGCTCTTAATAACAATCTTCTGAAACTCTAGCTAGTAAACGGATCAACATAACTCAACTTTAACTATGCTACGTAATCTGCATGTATGAAAATAGAATAATAAATATGTCTACAACATACAAATAACCGTCCAAGGCTCCAACATATCCATACTGATAATTACATATAGAACACTGTTGTATACTATATGTTGTCATCAATGACAAACATACAGTCAACTATTTGCACAAAGAAAAATCTCCAACAACTTTCTTATCAGAATCATATCTAATCAACATTTTCTCAATATCATCAAAGTTTTCCTTAAAGGTCAACTCTGGTCAACCCTAATCAAACTTGGTCAACCAGACCTCAAAATTGCTCAAAATTGCTTTTGAATCTTTTGAATTCTTCCTGACCTTTGAGTCAACATCTATCTACAATTTATCACTTTGAATCACCATTCTAATGTGTCATCTTTCCATTTATCTCTTGAGGGGGTAAGATGATTACATCATTGAATCACTTCAAATCTATTTCAATCAATCTGATTTGATTTTCAAAAATCCTCATTGCTAAGGGTATCTCATCACTAGGGGCATGGTTAGTTTTCGTACTTCATAGTCAAAACTGGGTATTCCATAATATTGAACCACTAGGGGCATCTCTATTCCTTACATCTTGTCATCTATTAGGTGTTCGGGCGATCTAACCTTGACTCCCAAGAATCAAGATTTGTTCTTGAGATGATTCTTGAAATCTTATTTATTAGGTGTTTGAGAAATCTAACTTAGATCCCTGAGCGTCAAGCTTCGTTCTAGATATGATTCTCAAAATATCATTATTAGGAATTTGGGCAATCTAACCCTACCTCCTAAAAATCAAGCTCCATTCTGGACATGATTCTAAAACTTGATCTAACCAGTGTCTGGGAAATCTAACCTAGATATTGGGGTACTAAGCTTTGTTCTAGAGATAGTCCTAAAAATATCTATTGACTAACCTTCAAATGGACAGGAATTGGGGCAATCTAACCTTGACTCCTGAAGATTGAGCCTTGTTTTGGGGACATTCTTTTGAAAGGTGGAAATCTTTTTGGTATCTGAGAAATCTAACTCAGGTCCTTGAGAATCAAGCTTCATTCTGGAGATTATTCTTGAAATCTCTTTATTTTGTATCCGAGAAATCTAACTCAGGTCCCTTAGAATCAAGCTTCATTCTGGAGATGGTTCTCAAAACCTCATCTATTAGGTATTTGATAAATCTAACTCAAATCCCTGAGATTCAAGCCTCATTCTGGAGATGGTTCTCGAAATATCATATGCTAGGTATCGGGGCAATCTAACCCATATTCCTGAGAGTTAAGATTTGTTCTGAAGATGACCCTCAAAAATTTGACTTGACTGGTATCCTGACAATCTAACCTAGAATTTGGAGAGTTAAGCTCTATTTTGGAGATGGCTCTAAAACCTTCATCGATTGATCTTTGCATCAAATAATTCTTCTATGCTTCAAACATCAGACTATTCTTTG
The DNA here is from genome assembly GCA_018584345.1 of Thuja plicata. Lineage (NCBI taxonomy): Eukaryota > Viridiplantae > Streptophyta > Pinopsida > Cupressales > Cupressaceae > Thuja > Thuja plicata. Next base: position 10,107,200 of record MU224140.1, read on the forward strand.
AATCAATATGGTGTTCGCACATAAATTCAAAGAGGGGCAAAATGTAATACACCAAAATTGGCATCATGCAACCCTAACCAATTTTTTTGCATTAATCAACCTTCTGAATCATCAAAGTCATATTGTACTAGGCAATTCTGAGTTTTGACCGTCTCTACTCGACCTAAGTGTCAAATATAGAAAATCCTAAATCTACATTAATCATAAATTATATTTAATTCCTAAAATATCAATTACCTGGATAAATAAACCCTATGATTGAATTAATTTAATTACAAAGTTCTAGCACTTTAATTAAATTAAATTCACCCTTTTAGCTAAAACACTTAAAAAGGAATTAAATAATATTTAATTATTAAATAAATATCCTCATTTCAATAATTGAATTTAATTGTTCAAATAATTGAGAAAATACATTTATGAGGTCATGTTCTATTTATTTAATTAAATGTTCTCTCCAAAATCTTCTCTCCAGTTCAGAAATAGAAACTTTGAGTTAACTATGATTTAAAAGAGAAACAAATTAGTTAAATTGTGATATTGCTATCAGGATTTAACTGTGTAGTTTTTGAGTCAAACTCATTGACCCATAATTCATGAGTAGTGGTTCAACATGATCCAATGAGTGCTAAGTGTTCTATTCATTCTCATGAGAGATGGGTTCATGTTGAACCACTACTCATGAATTATGGGTCAATGAGTTTGACTCAAAAACTACACAGTTAAATCCTGATAGCAATATCACA
>MU224140.1:10109222-10120910 GCA_018584345.1 Thuja plicata
TTAGGGATTTTTCTTGTATGAATCACAGTGCTTGAAATGACTACTTGAACACTATGCCTTCTAATACTGATTCAGAGACAAGAAAAGCCTAATTGCTAAGGACTGGATAAGGTCCTTCATTTTTGAGCTCCACATATACTCAGGTAGGTTTTACCTTTTATGATTGCTGTTTACATAGTATGTTATGGTGTGGACACTGATTTTCTATGTATCTTTTTTAAATCAACTTATAAATCACCTTGCAAATGACCAAGCATAATCAGATGCAAGATTTAACCATACAAACTTATGGTCTTAAATATAGCAAAAATTAGTGATATAAGGAGTTTCATCCTTCTTCCTTTTATTTTGGGAATCACTAAAGTGGACACTGTCCTACTGACATAGGTCCTTACTGAGTTCAGTTTGTTTTTTCTCAGTAACAAGGTATGTTTAATTGAAATAATTTTTGATATTGCATGAGGAACAGACTGCAAACTATACTCTAGACCAGTGCCTATCCCTTGGGCAAAGAGTCAATGAAAACATGAATCAATAGAGATAAACTAATAGAGATACTATAGAGTGCCTTACAAACTACATGCAACTGAGATAGAGTACCTTACAAACTATCCTCTCATATACATACATCTGCCTCAAATCCTTATCACAATGCTTTGCTCTCTGAAATCATTTATGAAACTTAGTCCTCTCCTTGAAAGGAACTCATAAATAATTAGACAAACTACCTTGTAGCTGGTGCATTTCAAATGCCTTACAGGTGAAACACACTAGAGCACAAACAGAATGCAAAGAGACAAGATAATATGAAAGAGGGAGAACCACACTGTATTCTATTAATGTATTCTACTTCAACACATCCAGACAATAAGCTTTCATGAATATACAAAGAAATAGAAGTATAACTTACAATAAAATTTCCACAAGACCAACAGGGACCTGCTCTGGGCATCTGTAGGAAAAAACCAAAATAGAGCAGAGGAAAGGAGCCCTTACAACTAAGAAAAGAAAGAAAGATATAGGAGAGAAGAAACCCTAAAAATTCTGTCTAGCCAACACCTGTCCTTCTCTTCAAATCTGATTCTTACTCATTCCTTCTTTTCAAAATATCTGATTGATTTTAAAATATCTCTTTCAATCTCCCACTAAAAAGTCTCCAATCTGATTTCATCTGCAAAATATCTTTGAAAATCTGATAAAATATCTTATTACAAGACCTCCCAGAAAGCTCTTTCAAATTTGACTTATGCAATTAAAATATTATGCATTCTGTCTCATTTTCCTTTGTGCAAATCTGATTTTATTTACCCTTTAAAAATCTGATCTTTCCATGCCTGAGAAAATCTTATTTATCCCCAATCTCTGAAAAATCTGATTTCCAGTGTCTTTTAAAAAACCTCTGGGAATAATCATATGGAATTTGCAATAAAACTATTAAATTCCCTATTAAAATTAATACTGTGCACAATTCAAAGTCTCTGAAAATCTCAAATTTCTCCATATTTTGCACAGAAATTGCCAGATTTTGACAAGTGGCACCTTCTTATTCGCTATTACAGACTATGCTTAACTCACCTTTGACCTTAGTTACATCCAGCGACCATGCGAGGATCTCAGTCTCTAAGTCACGAGCCTTTTTAACTTATCTTTCATTCCTGGGCGACCTAGCGACTGGCATCTGGCGGCTTGTTCCATCTCGCGACATCGCGACCTGCGGCAATCTCTACGTCACAACAGTTATCCTCGACATCTGGCTACTTCGCGACTAACCGCTAGCGGTTAGTCACCAAGTCTCGGCGGTCAACTTTGATGTCTCGCGACTGCGCGACTAACCACTAGCGGTCAGTCGCCAGGTCTCTGAACTCCGGCAGTTAACTGCAGTTTTACTCCCGACTGGGTGACTGGGGCTTTCGGCGACTAGGCGACCAAGCACATCTCGCGACTTTGTGACCAACAGCAAGTGCTCACTTTTGTCAAAATTTCATCTTCTTCATTTTTAGGCATGGAAACCAAGGCGGTCAAATGACTGGGTGCACATGGATAGCCTCCTCTTCAACTTCAAACTCATATGTTTGTGTCTTTGCTTATATGTATTTTGAAATGCTCTTGAGGCATGAATGTGGGATTAAATCATTTCAGAGTTTAAAGCCATTTTTGGATTTTGCTTCAAAATACTGGGTATAGATCATGCAAGTCGACCTCCAGCCCCAAGGAGCTCACCAAGAGCCTCTGGGCTCTCATTCTTACCTCTAATGTTTGTTTTTTGGTATATAAATACCAAAAACACCCTTTACCTAGACCATGTGGGATAAATTAAAATCACTGTTTTTCACATTTGCTGGGAGTATGAAGAGAACTGCTCATCTATGGCTACATCCCTTTGCAAATGAACACCATAGAATTGTTCCAGATGGCTGGGCGCCACTTCCCATGGATTAACATCTGCAGATTTATGCTTAAATCATTAAAAAACCTTACCTTTAACACAGAAAATCTGCGCAAATTATCCTTGTAAATACATCTAAATGCATTGAAAACTTCAAAGCATACATCCCCCTAAAGGTCTGCATAGCTTTCCTTGAGATGTGATCTTCTCTTTCAATGTCTTCAAACCTCAGAAGCATTCCACCTTCCATACCTTGTGCAGGTTGTCTCTGTGATTTCAGAAGATACCAAACACTTGGCAATTTGGTTTTAAACACTGTTAAACTCTCCAACATGCTGTGTAGCCCCTCATTATGTCATGCGCTGGTAAAGGTTGCTGATCTTGGCTTTACACCAGCCAATGGCATCCACACTCTCCCCTAAAATAGCGCTGGCATTTATTCTCTTAATACTTGCAATGTATTCCATTCAAAATGCCTTCCAACAATGCATGAAATCCTCCCTTTGTCTGTGCAGCAAGCTATGGACCATTGTGGGCAAACCATTCATTTGTCCTTTCCACTACTGCTGCGTTGATTACTGGCAGAGAAAAAGATTAATACTCCCCCCAAAAATAGCACAGGCTTACTCCTTCTATGGCGTGAGTTTCACTTCAAAAGCAGCGGAGACTTTGCATAATCATATTGCATTTGTCATATTTAAACAATTCCCCTCATTCCAAAGCTGCGCATACTTTGGTATTGTAATGCATTGGCAATCATAGTGTCCAATTTTGTATTTTTTCATTTCAATATGCAAGTAGTCCCTTTGAAAAATAACATTATCTCTGCACTTTTTCTATTAGTATATATTTCAATTTGCATATGAATACAATGCACAGACTATCTTTCATTCCCAAGCGCTGGAATCCCTGATGTTTTATTAACATATGCAATGACTTTAAAAGTATCAAAAATCATTGATAATCAGCACTAGCATCATACAATAATGGATTGTCTTTTAAAAACTTCATTTACCCCCTTCCAGAAGGCATGATGGCATTCTGAATGCCATTATGTTCTAATGTTTCTGCTTTTTAAATGTAACCTCATCATCTAAATGCTATACCTTCTGACAAAATGCTGAATGGAAGAGATCCGGATGAATTAGACGGATTGTCATTTTGCATCACTTGAAAACACTCTTGTAGCTAATGCCTCTTATTCATCCTTTCACTTTTTAGATTTTTACCATAAAGAACAAAGTGGTGACCTTATAATCATTTTAACACTTTATACAAATCCACCACAATATGGCAACTGGCTTCCTTAAATGGTCTCAAAAATTCACTGAAACAAGTAATTTGACCCCGGCATTCAGAAAAAAGATTCATTAATCACCATTGAATACATATCCAGAAGGACTTCACCAAATTCATCTTCAGGCACTAGATATTACAGTGCAAACTTAGCCCTTCCAGAAGACTACATAAGTACAAATGCAGAAACAACATAAATCCCTTTTAGATCGATCATTGCAAAATGAGTAAATCATAATCCAAAACTTTCCCATGAAGTCAGATAGTACATTGATATGCAATGAGCATGATGCCTTGATTGGTTCCTGAAAACAGCCTTCAAACAGAAAGTTATTACTCATACAAAACGGCCACTCTGAAACTTAACATTTTTCCGCACTGCAAAATGAATAAATTGCCCTCCGAAACTGCATTCAAAGGGTCATCAAAAAGATCATTCAGGAACCCAGCCTCTGGATCCTGACTGACTGTCATATGTACAACATGACCCCTCAATTACCTTCCTCTAAAAATAAATCACTGAACTGATACCAATCCGCAAAGATAGCACCTTAACACTTTCTGAACTAAAACACAATAAATATGCAGAAATCGGGTTCGGAATCGACAAAGAAAAGTGATCAACCGGATTGGTCAAGGTTTGGGAATCTTCAGAGGAGTTCATTCCTAGGTCTATAATGCAAATAAACTTTTAATTATGTTTGACATTGGACTGGGTGTAAACAGGGAAAGGACAAAGTATGTCATTTAATTCTGGATTTAACATTTTCAGTGAAACTTTAATAAATTGGAAACGGAAAGGCTCTGGCAAAGTGGACAAATGGATTGGTAGGAGTCTGTAAATCTTCAAGTAGGTACACTCCTATGTTTAAAATATGAAGGAAAACTCAATTATTCAAAATGTTCACACGGGTATAGATTTTGAAAAGCTCAAAGTAGGTTACTTACCAATTCTGCACTTGAAAACACATGAAATTAGAATTATTCACCACTGGAATAGTTCTTGAAAACTTGTCATCTAATTTCATAAAGATCCGCAGAATAATGATATTGGAGTGTGTGACCACTGGAACACAGTACAAAACAAATTTTCTCAATTGAAACAACTGGTCAAAAGTTATAACGTGTCAAACTGGGCTATTCAGATTTTTAGGCAGGACAAAAATGCAGACAGTTCATGAACAACCAACTTTGGGGAGTATGAAAACTTATCAAACGGATTCGGAATGACCTGAGATCTAAAATATAAGCTCTCTAATATGCATGGAACACACTCCCAAAGTGATGGCTTATGAAATTCAACAGGGTGTAAGATACTCAGAAGCAAAGAAGGCTCCGGACAGCAAATTTACAATTTAGTAAAGTGCAGAATTAGATGACCCCCTCAAAATGACTACTCCCTAAACATGTCAGAACTGAAATTCAGGAGCTAGGACCCACTGCATATATCAAATGGAAGGCATTAAAGCCTCTTCCCAATTTGTATCTCATAAAAATCATCCGGGCATCCTTTTTCAAGCATTCTAACTAAGCCTTCTCACAAAATTTTCAAGGGTACTTACTTCGCTCAACTGAAAAATTCCACATGGTCACTCCAAATTTGTTCCAAATTTGAGAGTACCAACATAGGCTCTGACTAAGGATGGTTAAATACAAGTTTATACCGAGAACCACAGATCTCTGGAGTAGCAGACCACCCCAAAAAACTTGAAAATCAGATTTTAACTCTTTCTCTTTCTCCTCTTCTCAAGTTTCACCTCTCAAAACTTTCAAAAAATGGGGAAACCTCTAACTGAAAGAAAACACACAACTGAAAGGGAAAGAAACTGTACAATATGTACATTATCTACAAGAGGCCCAAAGCCCCACAACTGAGATCAACTCTTACCTCTGTCAAACACAAAGCTCCCTGCCCCATGTTTCAAAAATATGATAACATTGCCACTCTCAACTGTCGGATTCAAGCAACTGTCATCATGTATCAACTTATTTTATGACAACAAATCAGCATATTCTTCATATGAGCTTCTATAAACATTAGGCAAATTGTCATCATGAAAAATTTGTGGCATATATGTGTCACATTCATCAGATAAAAATATAGTTTGATATCTGTGACATTCATCATCTTTCAGCTGTAAACCACAACCTAAAAACTCACCATTCAACTGAAAGGGGGAACTTTCAATTTCTATCATACTGTTTGGGCAAACATCATCAATTTCCTTCATATCCATCATTTGCCTCTCAAAAGAAAACACACCTTGATCTCTATGTAAAACTTGAGAGGGCTTATCACTTGGAAAAAGATCATCAAACTTAGGACACTCATCAGATATAACATGATAAATCATCTTAGGATATGGAGCAACAACCTCAGCATCAAAAATAGGAGCACCTTACAGCTTATCATCATTAAACAAGCTCAAAGAAAAGTGGTGGGTGGGAGGGAAAATACCGGCACATTGACTGTTTTCCAATGAAATTTGAGCCACTGATTGACCACCATCTAATTGTAAGTGATAAAAGTATACCTGCAAGAGACAACACTAAAACATGCAAATATCAAGATTAGCCATTAAACAACAATTTTCAAAGAGTTAGCATATTTTAAAGTGAAATCTCAAACAAAGACTTTCACCACAACCTCCGATGAGCTAAACAAGGGCACCCAATGCCTTGTTGATTTGCTCTTAGAGATTATTGTGGCTGTCCTCTCCCAACACAATAACTTAATCCCACTATTGATTGAAAATGCAAGCTAAATGAAACAATGAAGAACTCAAGAACAAGTATGAGGAACTTGTCTCAAGCCTTCATCAAATGTAGATGAAAGTGTAAACACTATGCTAATATGCTATGCAAGATTAAATGAAACTAAAACTAGATTCATTCACCATTATCCTAGCATATGATTTCTAGATTCAAAATGCAGCAAACATGAACTAAGAGTTAGTATTGCTATGAAAAATGCTAAATGCTCTAGAGCTAAAATGGCATGATAACAATGCAAAAAATAAGAGATGGTTTGCTCATGGCAAGATCCTCTATTTATAGAGTTTTTGAGGGAAAAGAAGGATTTGAATGAGGTGGATCATATGTGGCATCCCTATAGATGCCACATAGAGGACACAAGGGCAAAAGGACAAGCCATGCAAAATTCAACTCTAGCCTTTAAAGTTTGAGAGGCTCAAGGTTTGCTCACACATGTGTGAGCAACCCTTGGGGAGTGGAGTGGGGGACAAGAGGGTGGTTGTATTTAAGAAAGTTGGTGGCTTCCTTTTTGAGGAGTTGCTCACACATGTGGGAGCACTCCATTAGTGCTAAAAGGAGTAGGAATCACACTTTAAGTGTGATTAGTGTGTGTTTAAGTGAGAAAGTAGGCTTATTAAGAGAAATAGGTAGGGTAGGGTAGGAATAGAGTAGGTTTCTAGGTAGGATTAATAGGTCTTATTAATTTTAATTTTGGTTTAGAGGAATGTTAGAAATGTGGGGAAATAAATAAATTTAAAATTTATTTAAAAGGGGATTTATGGAGGGTAATGTATTAAATAAGATTTAATACATTAAAAGGGATAGTATTTAAATTAAATTCAAATACTTAAGAATATGAATCGTATTTAATTAAATAAATTTAATTAAATAGATAGAGGAATATAACAAATATAATTAATTAAAATTAATTATAATGTGATGGGAATATTAATTAAATTAATATAAGGACAATTTTAGACGTCTACATTTTGCCCCTCTTTGATGCAGTGTCGAAAGTGACATTGCGTCAAAAAAAAGAAAATAAGATGCCCCAGAGGATTCAGAAAACCTACGGCAGCGAGAGCGGAGGAGGGTGCCCCCTCAAGAAAATAATAGGAAAAAATAAAATTTTTTAATAAAATTTTCTTGAAAAGGCAAGAAAAAGGGAAAGCTAGACCAATTGCATGACATGTCCAGGAAAAAAGAGGAGAAACGGAGACCAGAAGAGGAAAAGAGGAGACCGACGGAAGAAATGGGTCCCAAAGGGCTATAAATAGTCCACTGGGGCCCATGGACAAGTCACTTTCACCCACAAAGAGCAAAAGAAAGAAGAAAAATGAGAGCCATGGCAGCACAGCGAGAGCGAACACAGCTTGGAGAGCAGTCCGGAGGTACCAGCGGCCAGCAGACGCAGGACCACCGGTGAGTACTCGAGCGCCTACCCTTGCATTAAGTTTTTTAATATTTTTGCAAGTAGTTAGGGCGTAATAAATGTCCATAAAGTGGTGCGCAGCGCAGACGGCAATCGCCTGTCTGTCGTCTGCGTAGACGGCGATCGACAGACCGCCGTCTGCGTAGACGACCGACAGGCGATGGTCGTCTGCGCAGACGTAGTTTTAAGAAAACTCCATCTGCGATGGCGACGGGGAAGAAAATGAGGGGCAAAGATGGCGATTTTCAAAATCACCGTCTGCGCCAGAGGAAAGACGGCTGCCTAGACTGCCGTCTCCGCAGACTGCCGTCTGCGAAGATCGGTTGTTTGCGCAGACCGGCGACCGTGAAAGTTCGTCGTCTGCGAGGGTCAACCTCTGTCTGCGCGGATTGACCTAGAAAAAGAAGGAGGAGGGAGAAGAGGAAAGACAAGGGTCCAAGAGCATTTTTCGGTGTCCCGGACGGGCCTGGAACATGTTTCAATGCCCCACTATGTTATCCGATTGCTAACATGGGTTTGGTTATTGCAGGAGGCGATGATCACATTCTGAATGAGGGAATGTTATCCAGTGACAATGGCATTGGAGCAGTAGCTGACAGCGGCGAAGTGGGGGATGGTCACGCTTTGTGGCTTGGAGCACGTGCGGCGTTGGCCGCACCTACGAGTGCATAATGCGCTCATATCTGCATTGATTGAGAGGTGGCACAGCACCACCTCTAGTTTTCACTTCCCGACAAGGGAGGTGACTATCACCCTTCATGACGTATGGAGGATATACAGAGTGCCCATTTGGGGGGTCATACCCGAGTACTGCGTGGAGGGATCTGAGCCATATCTGGAGATGGCGATAAGGAGGAGATACGCGGATCTACTGATTACACGGTAGTGGATGTCCTGGGCAGAGACGATGGCTATGGAGCCACGGCCATGGCAGTTAGCGTTGTACTTGGCAGGATTGATAGGGGTACGCCTTATGCCTGATCATGCAGGCAAGGGCTTCCCTATTGGCTGGGCGCGGGTTCTTAGCAGCATGGTGGAGGATGGGGACCAGTACTGCTGGGGATACGTCATCCTTGGGAAGTTATATTATGATCTTCATATGTGTGCTTACCGCAGAGGTAGAGCACTAGGGGCAGGATGCACATTGCTTTTAGTATGGGCTTGGGAGCACATAGCGGTTACACGGCCGATTCAGCACCAGGAGACCCGGGCACCGTATGAGCCATATGCCTGTCGATATAGGCCACCTATTAGCTATGAGGCCACAGACTCAGTTGGATACTGGCGGCGGCGGTTGGATGAGATGGGAGCCATCACATGGGCTCCTTATGCAGGATGCGAGGCATGGGGCTATGAGGCCCCACGGCAGGGGGTATATGTAGAGGACGGGTTTCATGACTCATACTACATGAGATTTGTTCAGACAGATTACTGGTTGTTCAGGCGGACAGCCTACATGATCTCACCCTACATGCCATCTAGGGTACGGAGACAGATGGGGTAGGTTCAGGAGGGCGTTCCAGATGGGGTCCCACACCCATTAGTGACCCGCGAGGTGGGGAGTGTCTGGGGGATGGGAGTGTCTGTGCATATAACACGAGGGTCCTTCATGGGCATGATCGAGGTGCCCTGGGTCAGAGCATGAGAGTCACTGCTAGATGCAGGTGTGGTACCAGCATATGCACAGTAGTGGGCGGCACATAGGCCGGTCAGACTGACAGTGCCAGGGGCAGTACAACTAGATGAGCAGCCAGGGCCGGGTGGGGATGGACAGGGGGAGATGATGATGATGGAGGGGATGGAGGAGGCAGGAGGAGAGTCCGAGCCAGAGTGGCAGCACCACAGCGGCGGGGACAGGTGCAGATATCTGTGGGTGCCCAGCCACCGATTATACCGGGAGTACTAGCACAGGGGCCGCCATAGGGGCCACCACCACAGGGGCCACCACCACAGGGACCACTAGCGGGCTTTGTAGCCCAGGATACACATGACACTATGATAGCAGAGTGGGACAGCCTGCAGACAGAGGTGGGGAGGCTTCAGGGACTACTGGCGACAGCACAGGCTACAGTTAGTAGCCTACAGGCAGAGGTGGCCCAGGTACAGGGGGAGCTGGCGTCAAAGACAGCTCGACGGGACAGTGCACAATGGGCACTGGACATTTTGTAGGCTCGGGTGGACAACGGAGAGTTCACCATCATGGAGGAGCATAGGAACTGGGAGGAGGAGCGGGCAGGTTATGCAGCACAGATAGCAGCTCTGACAGCAGAGCGGGCTTTAGCACGTAGATGTGCTGAGGATTACAGAGCGGACCGCGATATAGCATGGCAGGCAGGGACAGTAGCAGGGGTCAGGAAGATGATGGCCGATGCTATGGCCGCCCAGAGAGAGTCAGGACGCAGGGGCCGAGAGGCCGCATATTATATGGGCTTATATTATGGAGCAGTGCCATAGGAGGCCCGAGCGCCTGCATACTTAGAGAGGTCACAGTCGGTCAGCACGGGGAGGGCATCACAGGGGTCAGTGGGTTTACTGCCACGACCCAGTAGTGGTGCAGGACCATCACAGCCACCGCCATGATTCCGCTCAGATTTGACAGTTTTGACACATGATGTATGACGACACTTTTGAGATATATACATGGACTTTATTTTGGACTATGGACTCTTATATTTATGCAGCTTTGATGGTTTTATGTGCTTATGATGGATGTATTTATGATGTTTATGTTTGTATATGATGTTTATGACTGACATGCAGGATGAGATGAATATATGTATGATGAGACTGACAACTTTGTGATGCAAGAATGAGATGCAGATTTATATATGTTAATGCTTATATATGTATGTATGATGTGGAAAATGTTTTATATGATGTTATAAATGTTATGAACGCAACTTAATGGAATGCAAATATGCAAATGATTATAAATGTTTTAATGCAAATGAAAAATGCAAAATGATTTAAATAGTAATACATGAGTGAAAATGATGAATGTTGTAATGATGTAATATATGTAATGATTAATGATTAATGAACGACAATGTATTGTTGTAATGGATGAAATGTATAATTATTATTGATTAATAAATAATAATGACAAATGAACAATGCTTAATGGTTAATGATTAATGAACTATAATGGTTAATGTAATACATATAATGCTGGATGATTAAGGACAAATGGACAATGCTTAATGATTAATGATTAATGACATGAATGAGAAATGACTATAATGATTAATGTAATATGTATAATGCTGGATGATTAAGGACAAATGGACAATGCTTAATGATTAATGATACTAATGATTAATGGATTAATGAAATATAGAATAATGCAAATGATTACTAACTAATGTAACTAATTAATGATGCTTAATGTTATAACAATGCAAGTAATTAATGACTATTTATCAATGCAATGAATGATGACTAATGCAAAAGATAATGACTAATGAATGCAATGGATGCAAGACGAATGAGGACACTATTTTTGTGTATATCGCAAAAATCTGATTAAAATCACTTAGATGACTGGATAGGGGGAATAAATAGAAACCTTGCCAAGAGAAAAACCATAATGCAATATGACTTGACTACTTATGTAAAGACTAACTATATGATAGTGGGATTAATACCGTGTTAATGTTGGAGAGCACACCCTAGTTTGATATTACAAAAAGGAGTTATGCTAGAAAACATAAGTGACATGGTTCCTTTGCGTGGACTAGACTCTCAAACAAATAGATTGTTAGGAACAAGAATGTGAGATATCAGATATGAAGAGACCTATGAAATGTTACTCATGAGGAGA
>MU224140.1:10134309-10155088 GCA_018584345.1 Thuja plicata
AGGTAAATCCTTAAACCACTCCCTAGCATTATCGACTAGAGATATTGCAAATAAATTCATTAGTACATCCTCATGTGTTATGTCATGATCATCAATCAAATCTGCAAACTTTTCTAAATGATCCTCATCTGATTGTTCTCCAAAACCAGTGAAATTTGGCACATACTCCTTAACCTTTGATGGGATATGATTCGGGTATCCAGGGATACCCACAAAACTAATTGCCCCATATAAATTACCACCCCTCCAATTAAAATATTGTGACATCTTAGCAGTTAAAAATATTACAAATTGCCACTCTTACATATTTCCTTCAAATTTTGCACAGGTGCAAGTAAAACATGAAATATGTAAACCTCTTTTTTAACTGATTCCTTTTTGCTTTAGTGTTGTAATCACTTGATAAGGAAAACTATTAAAACTTGTGAAAATACCTGGATGTATTTGAGCTGTTGCAAAACATGTGTGCTTTGAAGACACCTTTAAATCCGCATCAAAACATTGTAGAATATCTGTTGTTACTGTCACTGCAAGCTCACCTTCTTTGTAATCTTTCTTTCACATGCACACTGGTGCAAATCAGAGCTCAGAGTCGCCACTCACTATTAGTGAGATCAGGTGGAAACCTTTTTACTTCCCCAGTAGAGTCGCCATTTTGTTAGGGATTTTTCTTGTATGAATCACAGTGCTTGAAATGACTACTTGAACACTATGCTTTCTAATACTGATTTAGAGACAAGAAAAGCCTAATTGCTAAGGACTGGATAAGGTCCTTCTTTATTTTTGAGCTCCACATATACTCAGGCAGGTTTTACCTTTTATGATTGTTGTTTACACAATATGTTATGGTGTGGACACTAATTTTCTATGTATCTTTGTTAAATCAACTTATAAATCACCTTGCAAATGACCAAGCATAACCAGATGCAAGATTTAACCATACAAAATTATGGTCTTAAATATAGCAAAAATCAGTGATATAAGGAGTTTCATCCTTCTTCCTTTTATTTTAGGAGGGATAACCTAATGATTCACTCTCCAAGGAATCACTAAAGTGGACACTGACCTGCTGACATAGGTCCTTAGTGAGTTCAGTTTGTTTGTTCTTAGTAACAAGGTATGTTTAATTGAAATAATTTTTGATATTGGATGAGGAACAGACTGCAAACTATACTCTAGACCAGTGCCTATCCCTTGGGCAAAGAGTCAATGAAAACATGAATCAACAGAGATAAACTAATATAGATACTGTAGAGTGCCTTACAAACTACATGCAGCTGAGATAGAGTGCCTTACAAACTATCCTCTCATATACATACATCTAAATCAAATCCTTATCACAATGCTTTTCTCTCTAAAATCATTTATGAAACTTATTCCTCTCCTTGAAAGGAACTCATAAATAATTAGACAAACTACCTTGTAGCTGGTGCATTTCAAATGCCTTACAGGTGAAACACACTAGAGCACAAACAGAATTCAAAGAGACAAGATAATATGAAAGAGGGAGAACCACACTGTATTCTATTAATGTATTCTTCTTGAACACATCTAGACAATAAGCTTTCATGAATATACAAAGAAATAGAAGTATAACTTACAATAAAATTTCTACAAGACCAACAGGGACCTGCTCTGGGCATCTGTAGGAAAAAATTAGAACAGAGCAGAGGAAAGGAACCCTTACAACTGAGAAAAGAAATAAAGATATAGGAGAGAAGAAACCCTAAAAATTATGTCTAGCCAACACTTGTCCTTCTCTTCAAATCTGATTCTTACTCATTCCTTCTTTTCAAAATATCTGATTGATTTTAAAATATCTCTTTCAATCTCCCATTGAAAAGTCTCCAATCTGATTTCATCTGCAAAATATCTTTGAAAATCTGATAAAATATTTGATTAGAAGACCTCCCAGAAAGCTCTTTCAAATCTGACTTATGCAATTAAAATATTATGCATTCTGTCTCATTTTCCTTTGTGCAAATCTAATTTTATTTACCCTTTAAAAATTTGATCTTTCCATGCTTGAGAAAATCTGATTTATCCCCAATCTCTGAAAAATCTGATTTCCAGTGTCTTTTGAAAAACCTCCGGGAATAATCATATGGAATTTGCAATAAAACTATTAAATTCCCTGTTAAAATTAATCCTGTGCACAATTCAAAGTCTCTGAAAATCTCAAATTTATGCATATTTTGCCCAGAAATTGCCAGATTTTGACAAGTGGCACCTTCTTATTCGTTGTTACAAACTGTGCTTAACTCACCTTTGACCTTAGTTACATTCGGCGACCATGTGATGATCTCAGTCTCTAAGTCGCGAGCCTTTTTTAACTTATCTTTCATTCCTGGGCGACCTAGCGACTGACATCTGGCGGCTTGTTCCATCTCGCGACATCGTGACCAGCGGCAATCTCTACGTCATGATAGTTATCCTCAGCATCTGGCTACTTCGTGACTAACCGCTAGCGGTTAGTCGCCAAGTCTCGGCGGTCAACTTCGATGTCTCGCGACTACGCGACTAACCGCTAGCGGTCAGTCGCCAGGTCTCTAAACTTCAGGGGTTAACTGCAGTTTTACTCCCGATTGGGCGACTGGGGCTTTCGACGACTGGGCGACCAAGCACATCTCGCGACTTCGCGACCAACAGCAAGTGCTCATTTTCGTCAAAATTTCATCTTCTTCATTTTCAAGCATGAAAACCGAGGCATTCGAATGACTGGGTGCACATGGATAGCCTCCTCTTCAACTTCAAACTCATATGTTTGTGTCTTTGCTTATATGTATTTTGAAATGCTCTTGAGGCATGAATGTGGGATTAAATCATTTCACAGTTTAAAGCCATTTTCGGATTTTGCTTCAAAATATTGGGTATAGATCATGCAAGTCGACCTCCAGCCCCTAAGAGCTCACCAAGAGCCTCTGGGCTCTCATTCTTACCTCTAATGTTTGTGTTTTGGTATATAAATACCAAAAATGCCCTTTGCCTAGACCATGTGGGATAAATCGAAATCACTGTTTTTCACATTTGCTGGGAGTATGAAGAGAACTGCTCATCTATGGCTACATCCCTTTGCAAATGAACACCATAGACTTGTTCCAGATGGCTGGGCACCACTTCCCATGGATTAACATCTACAGATTTATGCTAAAATCATTAAAAAACCTTACCTTTAACACAGACAATCTGTGCAAATTATCCTTGTAAATACATCTAAATGCATTGAAAACTTCAAAGCATACATCCCCCTAAAGGTCTGCGTAGCTTTCCTTGAACTGTGATCTTCTCTTTCAATGTCTTCAAACCTTAGAAGCATTCCACCTTCCATACATTGCGCAGGTTGTCTATGTGATTTCAGAAGATACCAAACACTTGGCAATTTGGTTTTAAACACTGTTAAACTCTCCAACATGCTGCACAACCCCTCATTATGTCATGCACTGGTAAAGGTTGTTGATCTTGGCTTTACACCAGAAAATGGCATCCACACTCTCCCCTACAACAACACTGGCATTTATTCTCTTAATACTTGCAATGTATTCCATTCAAAATGCCTTCCAACAATGCGTGAAATCCTCCCTCTGTCTGCGCAGCAAGCTATGGACCATTGTGGGCAAACCATTCATGTGTCCTTTCCACTACTGCTGCGTTGATTACTGGCAGAGAAAAAGATTAATACTCCCCCCAAAATAGCACAGGCTTACTCCTTCTATGGCGTGAGTTTCACTTCAAAAGCAGCGGAGACTTTGCATAATCATATTGCATTTTTCATATTTAAACAATTTCCCTCATTCCAAAGCTGCGCATACTTTGGTATTGTAATGCATTGGCAATCATAGTGTCCAATTTTGTATTTTTTCATTTCAATATGCAAGCAGTCCCTTTGAAAAAGAACATTATCTCTGCACTTGTTCTATTAGTATATATTTCAATTTACATATGAATACAATGCACAAACTATCTTTCATTCCCAAGCTCTGGAATCTCCGATGTTTTATTAACATATGCAATGACTTTAAAAGTATCAAAAATCATTGATAATCAGCACTGGGATCATACAATAATGGATTGTCTTTTAAAAACTTCATTTACCCCCTTCTAGAAGGCATGATGGCATTCTGAATGCCATTATGTTCTAATGTTTCTGCTTTTTAAATGTAACCTCATCATCTAAATGCTATACCTTCTGACAAAATGCTGAATGGAAGAGATCCGGATGGATTAGAAGGATTGTCATTTTTCATCACTTGAAAACACTCTTGTAGCTAATTCCTCTTATTCATCCATTCGCTTTTTAGATTTTTACCATAAAGAACAAAGTGGTGACCTTATAATCATTTCAACACTTTATGCAAATCCACCACAATATGGCAACTGGCTTCCTGAAATGGTCTCAAAAATTCACTGAAACAAGTAATTTGACCCCGACATTCGGAAAAAAGATTCATTAATCACCATTGGATACATATCCAGAAGGACTTCACCAAATTCATCTTCAGGCACTAGATATTACAGTGCAAACTTAGCCCTTCCAAAAGACTACATAAGTACAAATGCAGAAACAACATAAATCCCTTTTAGATCGATCATTGCAAAATGAGTAAATCATAATCCAAAACTTCCCCATGAAGTCAGATAGTACATTGATATGCAATGAGCATGATGCCTTGATTGGTTCCTGAAAACAGCCTTCAAACAGAAAGTTATTACTCATACAAAACGGCCACTCTGAAACTTAACACTTTTCCGCACTGCAAAATGAATAAATTGCCCTCCGAAACTGCATTCAAAGGGTCATCAAAAAGATCATTCAGAAACCCAACCTCTGGATCCTGACTAAATGTCATATGTACAACATGACCCCTCAATTTCCTTCCTCTGAAAAGAAACCACTGAATTGATACCAATCCGCAAAGATAACACCTTAACACTTTCTGAACTAAAACACAATAAATATGCAGAAATCGTGTTCGGAATCGGCAAAGAAAAGTGATCAACCGGATTGGTCAAGGTTTGGGAATCTTCAGAGGAGTTCATTCCTAGGTCTATAATGCAAATAAACTTTTAATTATATTTGACATCAGACCGGGTGTAAACAGGGAAAGGACAAAGTATGTCATTTAATTCTAGATTTAACATTTTTAGTGAAACTTCAATAAATTGGAAAAGGAAAGGCTCTGGCAAAGTGGACAAATGGATTGGTAGGAGTCTGTAAATCTTCAGGTAGGTACAATCCTATGTTTATAATATGAAGGACACCTCAATTATCCAAAATGTTCACCCGGGTATAGATTTTGAAAAGCTCAAAGTAGGTTACGAATTCTGCACTTGAAAACACAGGAAATCAGAATTATTCACCACTGGAATAGTTCTTGAAAACTTGTCATCTGATTTCATAAAGATCCGTAGACTGGAAATATTGGAGTGTGTGACCACTATAACACAGTACAAAAGGAATTTTCTCAATTGAAACAACTGGTCAAAAGTTATAACGTGTCAAACTGGGCTATTCAGATTTCTAGGCAAGACAAAAATGTAGACAGTTCATGAACAACCAACTTTGGGGAGATTGAAAACTTATCAAATGGATTCAGAATGACATGAGATCTAAAACATAATCTCTCTAATATGCATGGAACACACTCCCAAAGTGATGGCTTATGAAATTCAACAGGGTGTAAGATACTCAGAAGCAAAGAAGGCTCCGGACAACAAATTTACAATTTAGCAAAGTGCAGAATTAGGTGACCCCCTCAAAATGACTACTCCCTAAACATGTCAGAACTGAAATTCAGGAGCTGGGACCCACTGCATATATCAAATGGAAGGCATTAAAGCCTCTTCCCAATTTGTATCTCATAAAAATCATCCGAGCATCCTTTTTCAAGCATTCTAACTGAGCCTTCTCACACAAAATTTTCAAGGGTACTTACTTCGCTCAACTGAAAAATTCCACATGGTCCAAATTTGGGAGTACCAACATAACATTTTACATAAATTAATATTCAAATGGAAATCATCTAGGCGATGAACAAACGCAGATAACCATTGAGAAAACTGTCAAAGCATACAGTAAACAGAAATCCTTTATTGAATTGATGTTAAAATTCCATACACCAACTACACCCTCCTTTTATGATTGTTTACAATGTATTTATCATTTTTCCACCCATGGTAACTGATCCTAACCTCCTTAACTACCCAAAAACTACCTCTTGGCATTGATCTTTTTAATCCATGCTTATTACATTTTGTCAATTTTAATGATTTTTTTTTACTTTTCCCAATTTGGAACATGAAACCCTTCTTATTGCATTGACATGGTCTCTTAAATATACTACTAAGACTCTTAAGTTACTTATAACCCCATTACATAGCCTTATTAGGCCTTAGTTGCATAACATGGCAACATCTTAACAACTTAATCAAAATGACTCAATATGAGTTCCAAATGGCTTTAATAGCCCAATTAAATTAATAAATGGCCTTATAGGCCTCATTCTAGTCTTAAAATTCTTAAGTTCATCCATGTGACCCCCTTGGTGTTCCTCCAAGCCCTGGTGCTCCTGCACCATACTCCCCAATTTTGAAAATTTTCCAAGTCCTCTTGGAAACACCTGCAACAAAACATGTTAGGAAAACAAAAATCTTCATTTTCACTTTAGGCTTGAATAGATCTTCATGCTTGATCCTACTACTCCATGCTTTCTCCCTCTTCCTTGTATTCTTTATCTTTACCTTGGGTTTTCCCTTTCTTGGCATTATAACTCCTCCTTGTACTTTGCTGCTTCTTAGTAACCATCTCATCATGCTCATCATCAGTAGGATTGCTCCACACACCTGCAACCCAAATTCCCTCATTACACAAAGGCATATCTCCACCTTCTCAACCACTTCATGCTACAAATTAGGAGCCTTCGCATGACTCACAAACTCTTCTTCATCCCTAGTCCCTTCTTTTGATACCACTGCTTCCTTCAAAGCATCTTCATGCCATCCTTCTTGGCATTCAACCACTTCCTCTTCCATCTCTAAGGCTTGATCATGAGACTCTTCACTATCCACTACCATCAAGGTACCCTACTGCATAGCACCTTCCAAAGGACATAGCATTGTCCCAATCTGAACCATCCCATCATCTTCATAACCTGATTCTCTACTACTCCAATCAGCATCCCCATCATCAACCTCATATTCTAGAGCCTCTTTGCTCCTAGGTTCGGCCATCTCTTCATTAATAATCTTATTTTCATCATCTTCATCATCATTTTTTTCTTGTTCCAGGAGTAGTGCTATATTCTCCCACTTCTTCCGGTTCTCATCCAAAGATTCATAAAGCTTTCTCCAGCTTTCTTCTTCTTCTCTCTTCTTGGCTTCTTCTCTTTCCTTCTTTTCTTGATCTCTTTTCCTCTTTTCTTCTCTTTTCATTCTTTTTCTTTCTCTTTGCTCCTTTCCATTGTCGAAGTATTCTCTCAATGCCTTGACCAATTCTCTTTCACTTCTTGTCAAATCCATCTTCAATCTTCTACTTGCAAGGATCTACTTCCTTGCTCTGATACCACTTGATGTAGAGCCAAGTGGTTACTTTGTCAAAACACTTCTTTAGTCTACCAACTAGGATCACTCACATGGATCCACCCACTCTTAAGACCTACAAATGGTCAATCCACAACTAATCCACTTGTGCTCCACACCCTAAATACAATCCTCCCCATCACTGAACTCTCAATCTCTAATCCTCTTCCACTTACTAATGACTATCCACATACACAATCTTTCAACACACCCCTCTTTAGTCACTTTTTTTGAAACTATCCCTTACCTGACCAAAATTTGAATCCAACATATATGGACACCTATGGTCCTTCCAAATGATTTAATTCACTCCAACCAACTTGAACACAAGTTATCCAAACTTCTTTATGCAATAAAATAGAAAATACATTCCAAAACTACCATCTTGTTGCCAACTTGATAGACCCGTACCCAGTAGCCCATAATCTTTGAACTACAATATATTTCCTCAATCCCTCTGGTGAGATTTGGTGTAACTAGGTTTTATCCAACATATATGAAAATTTGAACAATCCAACGGTTAACTTTTGAGATATGGCCCCCGTACTAAGACTGTGTTTTCTATAACAGTCATTCCTTCATTTCCTCATAACCAGTCACCTTCCACTGCTTCAAACACGTGCCAAAACCTTGCACGGACTCCTGCAACTTCATGGAAAGTTAGAATACATGCCCCTCCTCATCACTTCCCAAGATGAGATGCTTATTCCACGTAGATCCTGAAGGAAATCACATTATTACTCTCGGGTTACCCTGTTTAGAGGGTTTGGAGCAGTCTCACTCAAACAACAAGATCTCTGTCAAAATCCAACCAAATCACGTGCTAGAAAATCCAAAATTTTGTTAACTCAGTGATCTAACATGTTATATAAATTAATATTCAAATGGAAATCATCTAGGCTATGAACAAATGCAGATAACCACTGAGAAAACAGTCAACGCATACAGTAAACAGAAATCCTTTATTGAATTGATGTTAAAATTCCATACACTGACTACACCCTCCTTTTATGATTGTTTACAATGTATTTATCCTTTTTCCACCCATGGTAAGTAATCCAAGCCTCCTTAACTACCAAAAAACTACCTCTTGGCGTTGATCTTTCTAATCCATGCTTATTACATTTTGTCAATTTTAATGAATTTTTTGTGACTTTTCCCAACTTGGAACATGAAACCCTTCTTATTACATTGACATGGTCTCTTAAATATTTTATAACCCAAAATACTACTAAGACTCTTAAGTTACTTATAACCCCATTACATAGCCTTATTAGGCCTTAGTTGCATAACATGGCAACATCTTGACAACTTAATCAAAATGACTCAATATGAGTTTCAAATTTCTTTAATACCCCAATTACATTAATATATGGCCTTATAGGCCTCATTCTAGTATTCAAATTCTTAAGGTCATCCATGTGACCCCCTTGGTGTTCCTCCAAGCCCTGGTTCTCTTGCACCACTTTCATAGCTTTTCATTTACATATTTGCTTAAATCCTTCATTCTAGTAGTGGTCTAGGTTGTTGGACTCTCAATTCTAAGAGCTATTCAAAAACCCTAGCTAGATAGGAGACAATAGGTAGACTCATGCAGACTCAAGCAGGCATGTAGGATGGATAATTTCATATCCATTCTTATATGTGACTGGTGAACAATGACCATGTTGAATTGTATGGTTAAATAAGAAGGCCACATTTATTATATACAATGATTTTGTTCAATACTTAGATACTGAATATGTGTTGCCTACGGTACCTCATACTCTTGAACAATTAAGAGTCAAGCATGAGCATAACTACATGATGATAAAACCTATACCTCTACAAAGAAAATGTGGGATAAGTTGAAGCTTATACATGGACTATATGCCAATGTACTCAGAGCAAAGGTAGAAAGCCTAAGAGAGAGGTTTGATGACCTAAGGATGAAAGGAGAAAACATTACTCAGTATAGCTACAGAATCAAAGAGGTAGTAAATGCTATCCAAGGAGTGGAGGTGTACTTGAAGAGGAGATAGTGGTAAGAAAAATCTTAAGAACATTATTGCTTGTTTATGCTATTAGAGTCTCTTCTATTCAAGAAATGAGAGCAGTTGCAAATAATACAGTTACTCTATATAGTTTGATTGGTAGACTTATTTCATTTGAGATGACTAACTTTTACAATAGTGTCTTACCATCTATAGAATCTTCATTCAAATATTCTCTAATGATAAGTAACTCAAGTCATAGACATGATGTTAGAAATGATAGTGACAGTGATAATGAGGATCAAGGACTTGATGAGATTGAAGCACTAATGGCTAGAAGATTGCAGAGAGGAAAAGGAAGATACAAAGGTAAATTACCACTTGTATGTTTCAATTGTAAAGAGGTTGGACACTTTGTTGCAAGATGTGCGAACCAAAAAAAATATGATAGAGGAAATGGCAGACCTTATGAGAAGAAGATTGATAAAGGTGACCAAAGAAACCAACAATCTGACAAGAGAGATACTTGAGACTACAAGGACAAAGGGAAGAAATCTTGTTACCTAGATGAGAATAGAGCTGATGACACTGAGATTGAATTAGAAGAAGACATCGAGATGGTATTTGTAGCCATGAAGGATGATTCAGGTGAAGATGAAGAAAGGTATGTAGAAACTACACTCATATCTAAAGTTAGTAAAAATGATGTCTAGATCATAGATAGTGTCTACACTAATGATATGAGTAGTGATAAAGAAAAGTTTGAGACTTTTGAATACTATAATGGTGGTTCAGTGAGAATGGGAAATGATACACCTTGTCTAGTTGAAGGTAAAGGAACCATAATGTTGAATAACCTGATAAAATGTGAAAATGCTTATTGGGTTAAAGGACTAATTTACAATTTGTTAAGTGTTTCTCATTTGAAAAATTTAGGTCACAGAGTAGCATTTGAAAATAAGAAGGCAAAGATCTTTAATGAATCAGTAAGATTGATTGGCACCAGTGAACAAACAAAAGGTAACCTTTTCTATCTTGATGACACTAACACCACATGTTTGATGGCTAGAAACGAAGACATATGGTTGTGGCACAAAATATTGTGTCATGTGAACTTTGAAAATATTATAAAGATAAGAAACAAAAGGAATGTCAGAGGCTTACAGACGATGACTAAGCATGAGCATGTCATGTGCAAGAATTGTCAAAAAGGTAAGATGCCAAAGTCTAGTTTCAAGAGCAAAACCCATACTTCAACTACAATTCTAGAATTAGTCCATAAAGATTTTTGTGGACCAACGAGAACAAAGAACTACTATGGAGATAGGTATTTTATTCTCTTTGTTGATGATATTTCTAGAATGATGACAGTTATGTTGTTAAAAGATAAATCAGAAGCATTTAAGATGTTTAAATTGTATAAAGTAATGGTTGAAAAACAAAGTGAAAAGAAATTGAAATACTTAAGGTCATATAGAGGAGGGGAATTTACTTTAGAAGAATTCACTGACTATTGCAATGAGCATGGAATTAAAAGATAGGTTTTTGCACCAAGGAAACCATAGCAAAATGGAATTGTTGAAAGGAGAAACAGATCAATTATTGACTGTACAAGAACATTGATGATTGAGAAAAGCATCACTCAAATATTCTGGATGGAAGCTATTAGTACTGTTGTCTACACACTAAACATAGTACAATTGCTGAAGGACACAAAGAAGATACCCTATGAGCTTTGGTATGGTCCTACACCCAATGTAAGTTACTTCAGAATCTTTGGTGGTCAATGTTATATATTGAAGGATGAAAGAAATGGAAAACTTGACTTCAAAAGTGAAGAAGGTATCTTCCTAGGGTACTCAACCAAAAGAAAGGCTTATAAATGTCTTAACAAGTCATCTAACAAAATCATTGAAAGTGCAAATGTGAAAATATATGAATTTGCAGAAAAGAATGACAAGGAG
The DNA here is from genome assembly GCA_018584345.1 of Thuja plicata. NCBI lineage: Eukaryota > Viridiplantae > Streptophyta > Pinopsida > Cupressales > Cupressaceae > Thuja > Thuja plicata. The sequence continues at coordinate 10,145,822 of MU224140.1, forward strand.
AGAAAAAAGGAACCAGAGGACTACAACAGGTTTGTTTATATAGAATCTAACACTCTACCCGAGCAATAGTGTGTCACTCCTGAGCATAAGAACATTGCACCCGAACATCAGGCTACATTTACCGACTATCAGGATAATACTCAAGATGATTTTCCTAATAATGGAGATGAAAATGAAGGTGAAAAAGATGAATAGAATGATGAACACAGAGTTGAAACAAAACTTTTCAAGTATGTCAGAAGACATCATCCATAGAACCAAATCATAGGAGATAAGAAGGCTGAAACAAGAACAAGAAGTAAGTCACTTAACACAAGATGTTTACTTTGTGATTTTGAGCCTAAATCTATTTACAATGTACTTGAGAATGAAGAATGGGTTAGTGCTATGAATGAGGAAATAGAACAGATTGAGAAGAACAATACATGGACACTAGTACTGAGACTAGATGACAAGAATGTCATCAGTACCAAATGGATATTCAGAAAAAATATGAATGAGAATGGATAAGTCACTAGAAACAAAGAAATATTAGTATACAAGGGATATGCACAAGAAGAAGGTATTGATTATGGTGAAACCTTTGCACCCATTGCTAGACTATAAGGAGTTAGAATCTTACTTGCTTATGCTGCATTTAAAGGATTCAAGGTATACCAAATGGATGTCAAATTTGCATTCCTAAATGGAATACTTGAAGAAGAGGTATACATTGAACAACCAGAAGGGTTTGTTGATCCAGAAAAGAGAAACATGGTATGTAGACTACACAAAGCCTTATATGGATTAAAAAAAGCACCGAGAGCCTGGTATGAAAGACTTCAGTCATATCTCACTAGCATAAAATTTGTTAGAACAAGTGAAAATAGCAATCTGTACTTAAAAGAAGATACCGATGGTAATATTCTGATTGCTGAAATTTTTGTTGATGATATCATTTTTGGGGGAATGAATTGTTATGTAAATCCTTTGCTGATGGAATGAGAAAAGAATTTAAAATGTCTATGTTTGGAGAGATCAAATTTTTTCTTGGTCTACAAATTCTTCAACAAGATGTAGGAATATACATCACTCAATCCAAATACAACAAGGAAGTGCTTAAGATATTCAAGATGGAGTATTCCAAACTAGTTGGAACACATATGGGTACTGGATGCAAGTTGACAAAAGAAGACAAGACAAATGAGGTAAATCGAACCTTATATAGATCAATACTTGGAAAACTGATGTATGTTGTTCACACCAGACCATATATAGCACATGTAGTGGGGATAGTTGCAAGATTCTCTGCTAATCCCAAAGAATCACATATGACTATTGTCAAAATAATTTTGAGATATCTGAAGAACACCGAGGACTATGTCTTATGGTACAAGAGAAAAGGAAAATTTGAGCTACAAGTCTATACAGATGTTGATTGGGCTGGAAACATTGATACCAAAAGAGCACAACTAGAGGAACATTCTTCATGGGTTACAGACATGTCACATGGATAAACAAGAAGCAAGAATGCATCTCTTAGTCTACTACATAAACAGAGTATGTGGCTGATGCTGCAAATTTCTCTAATATTGTATGGATCAAACAATTACTGGAAGGTATGCATATGAAGATCCTTGAACTAGTAATTATCTATTGTGATAATACCAGTGCAATAAACATTTCTAAGAATTGAGTCATGCATGCTAAGACTAAGTATATTGATATCAAGTATCACTATCTAAGAGAACAAGTGTAAGAAAAGGAAGTGACACTAGAATATGTTCAATCAAAGGAACAATTAGCTGATATATTCACCAAGCCATTACTGAAGGATACATTTGAGTACCTGAGACAGAGACTAGGGGTTCAACCCTTGTCTATCGGTCAGTAATTTGATTAGGAGGTTACATTAGCCTATACCACATATGAAGATCAGTCATGTTGATGCAAACACTAAGATGGAAAGCAATAGCTACATCTGTACATTGCAAGGTACATATCTACACTGAAAATCAGAACATTGTATTGCTGATGGATAGGGAAATTCAAGGAATATATTATGAAAAGAGAAGGAAGATGATATAGATGATAAAATAAGGTGAAGTATTTTTGTTTGGCATTGTTGTCAAAGGGAGAGAAATATCTCATTATCATACAAAAAGGGAGAGATTTTCTCATTACCATCAGGGAGAGATGATCTCATTATCAAAAGGAGAGATATAATAAAAGTAGAGATTATATCATTATCCATGAAGAGAAGTTCCTAAGAATCATAAATGAAGAGTTAATCAAAATTCTAAGGGAGAGAAATTGATTACATATGAAATATCCATCTAAGGGAGAGAATTAAGAAAGGGAGAGAGTTCAGACAAAGAGAAAGAATGTTGTCAAAGGACAAAGAGATTATCAAGAAAAAGGAATAGTCAAGGAAGAGAACATGTCAGAACAGAGCTATCAGATGATACATCTATCTAGTGAAGGGATTAAAGATTGAAGACAACCATTCTGCATGAAACAAATCTAAGCTAATTTTGAGCTTACCGAGAGCCAGACATTTATAATAGTTACATTAGGAAAGCTTGATGAAACTGTATATTTTATATTGTGTTAGTGATAGTATAGTATGATAATGTAGTATGTTGCCATCAATGCCAAAGGGAGAGATTGATGAGATGTAACTGATTGAATTTTTGAAGATGTTAAGTTGATCACCAAAATGTAGAAGGATAATGCAAGAGGGTATGTGAAAGATCATGAGGGGCCAAAAAGTGGCGATGTGAAAAAAATCCACTTTTCACTCGTCCAATAGCGCATGAAAACATTTGTTGAATTTTTAGTAGGCTTGGGTGTCAATACACTTGGGAAAATTTGACACCAAAGCACAAGCCTAATCGGGTACCTGATTTTTTTGGGTACTTGAGATTTTTGGGTACTCAATTTTTATTTTTTTTTAAATTTTTTTTCTAATTAACTTTCCTAGGACCCCTTGGGACACACTTGAGTGTTCCAATGTGTCCCCGAGGATCAAAGAGGGTCCTAAGAGGTCCTAATACACCTTCTCACATGTTTGGACCCCTACGAAGACCTCATGACCCCTTTTGAAACATTGGAACACTCAAGTGTATTTATAAGACTATAAAAAGGCCTATTTAGCATATCAAGGGGACCACAAACCCTAAATAACATGCTAACCTAACTAATCTATCATGAAAGCCATCTAAAACAAGGATTAAAAAAGAAGAAGCATAAACTCTAAGAACCCCTTAAGATGAAGATGCCACGTTCTTCTTTCTTCTCCATAATCAGATTAATGTTGGCTCTTTGACAATAACAAGATTGCACAAAGACTCTTGAAAGAATAGAATTTGCAAATGAGAATACTAGAAGATAGTGGTCTAACCTTGAATGAGATAAATGTCCTCAATTTATAGAAAATGAGACACATTTAGGTGAGATTGCATAAAATCAATGCACCAACCAAGACTTTGGTTGGTAGGATGTTTGGAAGCATGAAATGGGGGAGAGATATTGCAAATATTTGAGAATATTAGTGAAGCACCTTAATAGGGAAGAGAATCCTTATTTAAGGGATATGATATGTAGGTGAGATTATGAATCATTAATCAAGTCAATAATCCTATATTCTCAAATATTCCTCAAAATCAAATTAAATTTATGACATTATAAGAAATCTCATAAATTTGAAATTAGCTAATTAATTAATTATTGGAGACTTAGGAAAAATGGGGAATAAATAAAGTTTGTTTATTTATTCAATTAGGACTTAGGATAAATTATGGTTTATTCATCCAAAAGGGGAAATTAGTAGATTTTAGGTCAAATTGAAGGTTTTGATGTCGAATCAGAAGGATTTTGATAATATTGATAAAGATTGGGGTTAATTCTGAGGGTTCTAGAATAGTTTAGGAAATCATGAGGCATCGATGAACTTTGACAATGTGCCTAGATAATGATGATAAAAAATGATTAAAAAGGACCAATGAACTTTGATGGTGTCGTAAGATTGAAATTGAAATGGGGAAACATTGATGATCTTTGACAATGTTCCTGAAATGATGATCAGAAATAGTATTGACAATAATGAACAACACTATTGAATTGAAATTGATAGATTGATAGCGATAACACCGATGATCTTTGACAATGTTATCAAATGGTTGATTGAAAGGATACAAATCATCGATGATCTTGGAAAATTCTCATGAGATGATGATAAGATTGATTGAATTGGAATTAGGGTTTGATCGATTGGTTTAAAATTGGGTTGATTAGGCATCGATGATCTTGGAAAATGCCCCAGAATGGTCAGAAATGAGTCCAGACAATTTTGCAAATGATTAGGAATAGAATAGGATAGATTTGAACTAATTTAGGAAGGTTTGGAATGGTTTAGGATCAAATAGGATCAGTTTAGCAAGGTTTAGGAAGGTTTGGGATGGTTTAGGATCGGTTTATGGAAGTTTTTGATGGTTCTGAAATGATTTGGGAAATGGTCGATTTGATAGCGAAAGTAGAATTGTTACTAAATAATTGAACAATTTTGCAATATTCAATCATTGATGAAAGACACAATATCTCTATACAATAAAGATTATATGCGTGACGTAGAGGAATAATTAGGTCACAAAACAACGTTTTGATTATAATGCAAGCAATGTTAAAACACGTAGACCAGCAGGCTCAAACCATTTTTAGGTGTCTACATTTTTCCCCTCTTTGATACAATGTGATTATGAGTGTTATGTCAAAGAATCCTAATGAAAACAACATTAAAACATGCCCCAATGAAAATGGGATACATAGGTGCCTCCTCAAGAAATCATCTGAAAAATACAAGTGATAGGTTGATTTGTCGACAATGCCGAGACGGATGCACATCAATGATTATATCAAAAATTAGAGGTCAAACGCAAAAGATATGAGGTTTAGAGTGTCAAAAACATCACAACCAATACAAAATGCCAGGGTTGCATGTCCATCTAGGCAACCAAGAGGCTATAAAAGGGCTTGAAAGGGGTTTTGGAGCTCATTTTCACTCTTGCATTTGGAAGAATTGAGCTCTGAAGCAAAGAATATGGATCAAGTGCTAGTAGAGATTCAACATGGAGAATGGGCTCATAGCTTTTGATGGCTGGCCAACGTGGGTATTGAGGTGAGTACATCTGGTCCTCTCAGTGTTTTGCAAGTTTGCACGCATTTCTAGGTCAGTTCAGGGGTCAAACAGGGCCTACAAGGTATCCACACATGCCACCTGCGCAGGTCACATGCCCACCTATGTAGGACACATGCCCACTTGTGCAGGTAGCATAGGTGGGATGACTACCTACACAGGTAGAATAGGTGGGAGACTTTCTATTTAGGTGGTAAGAGAACCTACGTAGTTGGTCAAATAGGCCTCAAAATAGGGTCGGGGGTTCCAAAACTTCCTGAAACTTCCTGAAACTGGTCAAAACCCTAGGACAACATCAAAATTAGGTCAAACTAGGTAAAAAAAGGTCCTAGGTCAATCAACTAGAAACAAAAAGTATATAAATTTGACTGAATTTGCATGGTGATCGCAGGAGGAACTGTCAGTGCCACAGACTCGGGAGAGCATACCAGCATGCTTGGACATATGCCACCGGTTGAGTAGCCATGAGAGATAGATCCTGGCCTTGCTAGGATTATATTATGTTACATACATGCCTGAGATTAGGGAAAATTGGGGGTTGATCACTGCGCTAGCCGAGCGATGGCACTCAGAGACCAGTTCCTTCCACCTGCCTATAGGGCAGGCGACAGTTACTCTGGATGATGTATGGTGCATCCTCAGGATTCCAATTCATGGTGATCTTACCGATCATGACCCCACTATAGGGAGGGAATTATTGCACCAGTTGTTTGAGAGTGATGATTATGATCTCGACATCTGAGATTATGAGATACGATGGGAGACCTTGGCTAGGCAGCATGATAGTCTGATTGCAGTTATCTATGGAATCATTGCATGCCTCTTGGTACTAGATAGATGAGGTCATGGGTTCCCCATTGGCTGGGGGAGCATACTCAAGTAGATGATCATAGAGGGTACAATGTTTGCATGTGGGCCATGCATGTTGGCTATGACATATTACCAGCTCCATCAGTTGGTGTATCGCGAAGGTTTATCTATCAGTACTGGGATCACATTGCTACAGGTGTGGGCCTATGAGCACATAGCGATATTCTAGCCTATAGCTTAGAGAGTGGTTCTACCATATTTTCCATATGTATATTGCTACTGAGGGGCACCTACACAGGGCCCATTAGAATACATATTACACTTTTGACATGAGATAGATGTGCTGAGAGATTTTACTTAGCATCCCTACATGGATTTCTCCCGATGGGATGATGACGTAGATCACCTTCCTTACTATAGACAGGAGAGGTACCTCATCGGGAGGTTTGTGATGGGTCACATAGTGATTGAGATGCAACTCCCAGAGTGAGTTAGGTTATAGTTTGGAGAGGTATAGGGAGTGTTGACAGGTTCAACATTGTTTTCTAGATCGAGGGCCGAGGCCAGGATATAGGGTGCAACACTTAGGCCTCAGGTGGCCTATGTAGAGTTCACACAGTTACAGCCTAGGCCATGGGGGGAAAATGCAGACATAGCATACGCAGGGACCACTGATGGGTATGATCGGTGGTTTGCTCAGCATAGGTCAATTCCTCTGACAGATCCCGATGTGGCGATACTGAGATTGCGAGTGCCCCGAGATGAGAGCACCGAGGAGGAGGAGGATGAGGAGGATGAGGAGGATGAGGATGGGGATGGGGAGGAGGATTCAAATGAGGATGGTGATGATGATGAGGATGAGGGTTGAGATGAGGAGGGTGATGATGATGATTATAGGGATCTTAGTGATATTCTGATGCAGATAGATGACGACAGGGATTAGCCACCATAAGGTCCAGATGACAGGTTGGAGGAGTAGCGACAGCACATCGCTGAGCTTACGATCCAGATAGATAGATTGAATCTAGAGAGGGATATAGATAGAGTTGTGTGGGATACATATTGTGCATAATGGGTGGCGAAGTGATCAGTGCTCATAGCATAGATGGATAGGTTGGTAGTAGAGAGGGATGCAGCTATTGCCAGAGCACAGAGTGTGCAGGAGGAGGCACGCCAGTTTATCAGTTCCATCAGTGATGTAGGTGTGCATGATATTTTAGGGATGCTAGGGGATGCTTGAGAGGAGAAGAGGTACTAGAGAGATGTGTACAAGCGAGATGTTCCACGAGATTAGTGGGCACCAAGTTACAAAGTGTCATCCAGCAGATCGCACTCCCATAGGACACAGAGTAGTGGGGGAGTGCTTGGATCGAGGGGACCACCCAGATCAAGGCAGATAGGGCATCACATAGGGGGTGCCTCATCTTCCTGACAGGACAGGGATTAGGAGGACCAAGAGAGTAGGGGTTGACAGAAAGTCTCTATAGCAGAGGGACAATTTTGATAGACATGTGATATGTTATGAGCCTGCGGGCCTCACTGTTTACAGACACCTTGATTTTTGTACTCTAATGCTTTTTTGAGACATTGATATATGATATGTAGTTATTTTATGATGCACAGGATGGATGCTTATGTATATGCTTTTCTTTCCTGTTATATGATGATGTTGATATATTGCCATGTATTGCATTTGTTTACGCCATAATATATGTTATGGACGCAATAATTATTTTTGTCTTTGGCTTTTCAAAATGTATGTGTTGGTTGTATTTCGTGTTTTTGCTATTTTTCCCTATTCCTTGCCCTCCCCTCTGAAAATTTTCAAGTTCTCCTGCTTATTCCTTGTCAAAATTCTGATAAACCCTGAAAAACCCTAAGGCCAAATGTTAAATGATGTATTTTAAACCCTTAGCCATGTCTTTCTATTTCCTCGTTACCTTTTTAAGTCACTAAAGGCATGTGCTATATAAAAGGTTTAAGTTGAGTCGCTTGATCGCATTACCCTGAACGAATATGCCAAAACATCTCCCGACTTTGCTTTTGCCTTGTGTCGCGTAGTCTCGTGAAGAAACAGAATATTCCATCTATGTATCGAGACTTAGTGATCTTTCTTTGGTCGGGTTGTCGCTTAATAATCATGTTATGAGCTTTAAAATGAATGGGACCCACCCTCAGTCGGGTGATCGCAAGAAGATTTTGAAAGTCAATGAAATGTCTCCTGACCTTGTGCCTCCTTCATGTCGCGTGATCGCTGGATCAGGACATTCAAACAGTTAAGGCTTTTCGTCAGTCACGTGGTCTCGTGATATTTGGCAGTTAGTGGATAACAGTCACGACTCAGCGACTAACACTTACATGTTAAGTGATTTCCTTCAGTCAGGATGTCGCCAGATCAAGGGCGGTAAGTCAGATTTCCAGAATGCATAAAGTGGACAAAGTAAAAGATGACATCAGTCAGAAAGCTAGTGGTTGTCGGGTGATCACTAGATAAAGAAAAAGGATCAAGCGATAAGGAGAATTAAGTCATATTACCCTCAGTCGCAAAGTCTCTTGATATTTTAAGGGTATGTGAGATTGTATAGCGATTAAAAGACAGCCGTACAATGGAAAGATGAAAATATCTGACGATGGTCGCTAAGTCTGGTGATAAAAGTGCCCCAGGGAAAAAGTCCTTCCGACTAAGCGATTAAGGTATGTCACGAGGTCGCTGTAAATAGAAAAGGGCACGTGCTATATAATAAGATTAAGTTAAGTGTATCACCCGACTCAGCGACCAAAGGGTTGTCGTGTAAATCTGGAAAAGAGAAATGAGTATCCAGCGACTTGGCAATTACCATGAAATGTTAAGTGCAACAGTTTGTCGCGTAGTCTGGAGATGAAAACTGAGTTAAAGTTAACCCTGCGCGACTAAGATTTTCACATAGTCACCTGATCGCTGAAAATACTTGGGTTACCTGAGGTAAGGAATTACATTGTCACCGTATCTGATGATCAGACCATGGTTAAGGAGATACACTCGTGACAAAGAGACTTTATGAGGTCGTGAGGTCGCCAGATGAAAAGGATCTATAAAAGCGGTGCCAAGTGGAGGACGTGACAGAGAAGATCACCAGGCGGCCAATCAGATAAAAGAATTTGTGATTACTGTACACAGAAGGTAGCTGAGATGTATGACAGAAGACGAATCACAGAGTGCCATGTCAGCTGTCTTAACCATTTTTGTGATTGCGCCAAAATACTCATGATTTAAATTTGATTTCCTGTCACCTCGAGAAACTACG
>MU224140.1:10159927-10200978 GCA_018584345.1 Thuja plicata
ACATCAACAAATACTATGTTAACAACCATCATTAAAGGTAAAACCTGCCTGAGTAGTTGTGGAACTCAAAAACGAAGAAGGACCTTATCCAGTCCTTAGCAATTAGGCTTTTCTTGTCTCTGAATCAAAAGTAAAGGCACAGGATTCTAATAGACATTTCAAGCATTGTGATTCATACAAGAAAAATCCCTAACAGTATGAATGCAAAATGTATGGTTGAACCTATGGTCATGTATAAAATGAATGCAAAATGAACATTTTTTTGTTATTTTCCAGTTTATGAATGCATGTATGCAAGATGAACTTGTTTTTGACGTACCAGAGTACTAGACCAAGGAAACTACAAGGACTGACTGAAGAATTGTTAGCAGAAATCAAAACTAGATGAATAAATGTTAGTAGAAAGATGTTGGCTTTCAAAAGTGCAATCTTGTTATAAGAGCTTATTTTGATATTGCAAAAGTGGACGCAACGCATCGTGGCAAAAAAGCAAGAGCGTGAAATTCATCCTTTTTGCATAAACAAACATGATGTAGACAAAGGATGATCTTCTCTATCCTGAAAGCATGTAGCAGACATGCCCTAGAACTTCATGAGAGCATCAAACAGACAGAAAAAGAAGATAAAGAAAAAAGCAACTGGTCATGAACCATCCCGGCTACTCTCATAAGATCAGATAATATCATCGAGTAGCATAGGAACATGATCAAAAAAGCAAATCAAAAATACTTACGGAACAATGTGAGCCAACAGCCATTCTAATCTTTTGTTACTTGCATTAAATGTTCGTTGTTTGGTAGCTTAGATTGCAAATTGATTTGAGAACTGATTGAGAGTCTTGGACATATTGATAGATAGCAAAGATCAAAAGATTTGAACGGTCTAATCAGTTTGAATGCTGGGTCACAATGATTTAGATCGCATATGATTTCGTTAAGCACAGAGTGATGATCCTGCCACTGATATTGGCAAACATGATGTTTGATTCGCAAAAGGAAGACAAGTATGTACAAATTTATTGCAGATTTTTGAAGAGATTTTGTAGTTTTTAGGATTTTTAAAATATTTGAAATTTTTTTGGTCTTTTTTTTCAAGGTCATTTTTTATTTTTTAGGATTTTTAATAAATTTGAATTTTTAGCAATTTTTTCAGGACATTATTTGATTTTATTTTTTTTGGAATTTTTGCATATTTGGATTTTTAGGATTTTTTCAAGTCATTAAGATATTTACAATGTGTTATCTCTAAAGTCAGATAGTCAAGGAAGCTCGTGGGTAAACCACGTTCAAGGTCTTGCCCCCAGTTTGAATTCAAATTCAAAGACGCTCAGTGCCAGGAATCTGCCCCCAAACAACAAAGAGGCTATATATAGAGGCTAAAAAGGATAGATAGACTGGGTAGACCAAGGGAAAGACAAAGAAGATTAACCAATTACAGGCCATAAAAGGGTACTAGGGTTGATACAAACTAAAAGATGTGATCAGGAAAGGACATCAAGATATCAGGTGGAACCATGATAGACAATGGAGAAACCACTTGTTATGTGTGGCGCCTGTTTGCCAAGTTTTCACCACGGTGCTTTCCCAAAGCGTCTGTTTGCCAGGTTTTCACTATTTGACAAGATTTTTCTCTTGATTTCTATTTTTTGCGTGCCGAGATGCGTGTTTGCCAAGTTTTCATCAAGAAAACCATTTTTTGCTTTTTTTATTTTTTTTATTTTTTCCCTTTTTTGATTTTTTGATATTTTCTCAGAAACTTTTTCAATTTTTTTGTACTTTTTTAAGGAACTTTTTGCAATTTTTGTTCTACTTTTTCAAAAATTATGCATAATACTTACAGAGGTGCATGCTATTCAGTGCCTTTGGCAATGGTTCTCCCTCCAAGGTTGCAAGCTGATACATGCCAGACACATATGATGATGTGACTATGTATGGGCCATCCCAATTTGGTTCATATTTGCTAGTCTTCTCTTTGTGTGGCTGGGTCTTGTAATTCATCTTCATAACTAACTCTCCGATCTCAAAATGGTGATCTTAGACCTTTTTGTTGTAACTCCATTTGAGACAGTTCTGGTAGGCTTGTAAGTGTACCAAGGAAGTTTGTCGCCGCTCATCAAGCATCTCGAGCTCATGTAATCTAGAAACTCTATATTGTTCATCATCAACAATGCCCTATATGGATACTCTCAATGAAGGAATTTCAACATCGAGGGGTAATATGGCCTCAACACCATAGACAAGAGAGTATGGAGTAGCACCAGTGGGGGTGCGAATGCTGGTCCTGTAGGCCCACAGAGCTGGGTTGAGTTGTAAGTGCCAATTGTGGCCAGCATCATTGACAGTCTTTTGCAAGATCTTAATGATGGTTTTGTTAGATGTCTCTGCTCGGTCGTTTCCTTGCGGGTAGTAGATGCTAGAAAATCCATGTCATATTTTGAATTTCTCACAAATCTGGGTAACATCCTTGTTCTGGAATGGGCTACCATGGTCGGTAATGATGGCTAGAGGAAGTCCATAATGGCAAATGATATAGTTCAGGATGAATCTGGAAACTTGTTTGCCAGTAATGTATGTCATGGGGATAGATTCCACCCATTTGGTAAAGTACTTAGTGGTTGTGATGATGTAATTGTGGCCATCAGAAGATAGGGGTGTGATCTTCCCTACAAGGTCAAATGCCCATTGTGAAAAGCGCCATAGAGAGAGCACTGGTTGTAGATCTTGTGCCAGGGCATGAATCAAATTACTATGAATCTGGCACTTGAAACATTTCTTACAAAATTTATGAGCATCTTGCTCCATGGTAGGCCAGTAGTATCCTGCTCAAACCAACTTCTTGGTGAGACTCAAAAAATTGAAATATCCACCACAAATACCATCATCGACCTCATGTAAGGCAGTGTCATCCTCTCGTGAATCGAGGCATCTAAGGAGGGTTTTGTCATAGACTCTCTAATAAAGGGTATCACCAACGATGACATAACGGGAGGCTTCATGGATAAGAGCTTGGTACTTGTTCTAGGATAAGGTAGGGGGTAATATCTAGACATGTAGGTAATTGTAGACATCTTAATACAAGGGGCAATCATGACCAACAATGTCACACACGAGCTTAGATTGTGGAATGTTGAATGTTGGAAGCAAGAGCCGCTCAATGATAAATTTGCATCTCTCTTCATTATTCAACACATCGATCATAGATACAATAGTTTTCATAGCATCTGCTTGCTTGTTATGTACCTATGGAAGTTGACGGAAACTGATTGTGACAAATTTCTCCTTGAGAAAGTCAGCCAACTATTTTTATGGTAGTAGCTTTTCATCCTTAGTTTCATATTCATCAGTGACCTATTGGATGACCAATTGAGAATCACCATACACCTTTATGTGTTGAATTTTCCATTGAATAGCGAGTTTTATTCTAGTGACTAGTGCTTCATATTCAGCGATATTGTTGGTGCATGCAAATGCGATTCTGTAAGATTTTGGAATGACATCACCTTGCGGGGTGACAAACATGATGCCTGCCTTCGATCTATGACTGGTATGTGAGACATCAAAGTAGAGTTTCCACTCATTAGATTCAATGAAGGCAAAAATTGACTCATCTAGGAATTCTGAAAGTAACGGGTGATCATTAGGAACTGGTGCCTCTGCGAGTTGATCTGCTATAACCTAGCCTTTTATTTCTTTTATGTCCACATATTCTATGTCAAACTCACTTAGTAGCATGACCCATTTAGATAGGTGACCCGTGAGAGAAGATTTGCCTAAGAGATACTTCAATGGATCTATCCATGACATGAGCATGGTTTTCTGGTGTAGCTTGTAATGTCTTAACTTTTGTGTGGCAAAAACCACAGCAAGAGAGGCTTGTTCAATGAGTGAGTAGTTTAGTTCATGTCCAACCAAAGTTGTGCTGATGTAATAAATAGATCTTTCTCATCCTTGTTCATCATTCTATGCAATAAGAGTGCCCAATGTAGTTTATGTGGTAGAAATGTATAAGAGAAATGGCTTCCCTGGGATGGGAGGCATCAAGATTGGTGGATGCAATAGATAATCTTTCAGTTGTTGGAATGAGCATTCACATTTGTCATTCCAATGGAAAGTGACACCTTTATGCAGTATATTTTGAAATGACTAGCATTTATCTACAAGTTGTGCAATAAAGCAGTGGATATACTATAATTTTCCTTTCAGACTTCTTAGCTTCCTTAGCATGTTTGTCGGAGGCATCTCTAAAATGGCTTCTACCTTTGTAGGATCCACCTTGATACCTTGTTGAGAGATGATATAGCCTAGGAGTTTTCCAGAAACAACTCCAAAAACACACTTTTTGGGGTTCAAGCGGAGCTTATACCCTTCCATTCTGTCAAAGATTCTGTCTAGAATACTAAAATGATCTTTCCTGGTTGCAGATTTATAGAGGAGGTCGTCAACATAGTCTTCCATAAAGATGTGCATAAATTCATTGAAAATAGTGGTCATTGCCCGTTGATAAGTTGCTCCAGCATTCTTCAGGCTGAAGGGCATGACATTCCAGCAATAGGCTCCCCAAGGACATGTGAAATTTGTCTTATCTTGGTCCTCAAGAGCAATCTAAATTTGGTTGTAACCAGAGAAACTGTCCATCAGTGACAACATCTCATAGCTTGCAGTCATGTTGACAATCATGTCGATGTTGGGCAGAGAAAAATCATCTTTAGGGAAGGCCTTATTTAAATCATGGAAATCAGTGCATATCCATATGCCACCAGTGTGCTTGCTAATAGGAACTAGATTGGAGATCCAGTCTACATAATTAATAGGTCTGATAAATCCTGCATCCAATAACTTCTTCAATTCTACTTTGACCTGTAGAGCTATTTGGGGATGTGTTTTTCTTAGCTTCTACTTTATTGGTTTCACACCTAGTTTCAGAGGGAGGTGGTGAAGAACTAACTTAGGATCCAAGCTAGGCATGTCAGCATATGACCATGAAAAATTGATCTTGCGCTCAAGGAAGAATCTAATAAACTTATCTTTCTCTTCTGGCGAGAGTGATGTTGCAAAATGTATGATCTTGGGGTTGTTTGTTGTTCCCAAGTTAATCTCCTTGGTCATTTCAATGAGTAATGTCAATTTCTCCTTTGGAGGGGGTATGTCTAGTCTTCCATCTTTGGGCACCTCAAAGAGGTTTTCACCCTCAGATACATCCTTTGTTTTTACTTTTTCATGGTCAACTGGTGCCTTTCGGTTTTCACTAGAGGACCTATTCTTTTAATTTTTTTCTTTTTTCATTTTATCATTTTCAATTTTGTGACTAGAAGATGGAGTTGACTCCCCAAGATATGTAGTAGAAACAAGGTCAATGGAGAATCCTATTTTGTGGTTGCCAAATGGTATGCCCTCTCAGAGCTCAAAGAATTCCGCTATCCCTTCATCATTCTCAAAGAAATCCAAGCTTAGTGGTCCTTTCTCATCCCAATCAATAAGATGAGGGTAGACTAGGGGAATGTCATCGTTAGTGGCACAAATGTGTTTAGAGTCTAAGGTAATGGAAAAGATGTACATATCAATGTCTTTAGAGTCAGAGAGGTCATGCAATGAAGGTTTAGGACTAGGATCCTAGAAAATTCTACACCAAGGATCAATATTGGTTGTGGGAGGAGTGGGAATTGTGTTAACATGTTTGTCTACCATAGGAAGGGCTTCAGGATCAGGGAAGAGATGGTCAAGCTCATAAGGACTAGAAGTACATGTGTTCCATTCTCATTCATTTGAATCAATAGTGTATTTAGAAGGGGGATCCTCAGATTCATTTTCATCATTTGAAACCTCTACATTGTCACATGAGGCCATTTTGGCATTCGAAGAGCCAATTTGTAATGGTTTGAATCCAATGCCCAGATGAAGGGGGTGGCCTTTTGCAGCGATTGGTTCAAGAATTCCTTATTTGTGTAATCCAAGGCCACAGTGGCCATCATATCCTTTCTTCTGCATGAGTGTGAAACTAGGCCAGTATCTTTCAATGGGAATCTTAGTGGGCTCCTATTCTTGTTTCTGTTGATCTTGAAAAATCCAGCTAGAGGCATTGTCATGAACATGCTCTTTGTGAAAACCTCCCTAGAGAATGAATGTAGGATAGGGGATAACCTTCATGGTAGTCTTGGGTGGTTGTGCTTGCAATAATTTTGGTTTTCCATAAGACTTTGGGGAGAGAGGAAGCTTCCCAATATGAAAAGCTTGTGCCCTGGTATACTCTCCACACCCTTTATCTATAATCTTCAACTTTCCATTGATCATTATTTCAAAGGTGGTTGCATCATATTTGGAGGATTTTGATGAGGTGGCTTCACTATTGGTAGGCACCTATTGTGTGGTCCCTTCTCTCAGGTTGGAACTATAAGAATAGAAAAAGGCCTATTTAGCATATCTAGGGGACCACAAACCCTAAATAACATGCTAACCTAACTACTTTGTCATAAAAGCCATCTAAATCAAGGATTCACAAAATTAAAGCATAAAACTCTAAAACCCCCTTTAGATGAAGCTCCCATGTTCTTCTTTCTTCTCCATATTCAGATTAATGTTGGCTCTTTGACAATAACAAAGATTGCACAAAACCTCTTGAAAGAATAGAATTTGTGAATGAGAATACTAGAAGATAGTGGTCTAACCTTGAATGAGAGAAATGTCCTCAATTTATAGAAAATGAGACACATTTAGGTGAGATTGCATAAAATCAATGCACCAACCAAGATTTTGGTTGGTGGGATTCTTGGAAGCATGAAATGGGGGAGAGATATTGAGGAGATATTGCAAATATTTGAGAATATTTGTGAAGCACCTTAATAGGGATGAGAATCCTTATTTAAGGGATATGATATGTAGGTGAGATCATGAATCTTTAATCAAATCAATAATCCCATATTCTCAAATATTCCTCAAAATCAAAATTAGATTTATGGAATTATAAAAATCTTATAAATAGAAATTAGCAAATTAATTAATAGAAATTAATTAATTATTGGAGACTTAGGGAAATAGGGAATAAATAAAGTTTGTTTATTTATTCAATTAGGACTTAGGATAAATTATGGGTTATTCATCCAAAGTGGGAAATTAGAGGGAAATAGGTCAAATTGAAGGTGTTGATGTCAAATTGGAAGGATTTTGATAATATTGATAATGATTAGGGTTAATTCTGAGGGTTCCAGAATAGTTTAGGAAATCATGAGGCATCGATGAACTTTGACAATCTTCCCAGATAATGATGATTGGAAATGATTGAAAAGTGAAAATGAACTTTGATGGCATCGTATGATTGAAATTGAAATAGGGAAACATCGATGATCTTTGACAATGTTCCCAAAATGATGATCAGAAATAGTATTGACAATAATGAACAACACTATTGAATTGAAATTGATAGATTGATAGCGATAACACTGATGATCTTTGACAGTGTTATCAAATGGTTGATTAAAAGGATACGAAGCATCGATGATCTTGGACAATGCTCCTGAGATTATGATAAGATTGATTGAATTGAAATTAGGGTTTGATCTATTGGCTTGAAATTGGGTTAATTAGGCATTAGCAATCTTTGACAATGCCCCAGAATGGTTGAAAAAGAGCCCAGACAATTCTGCAAATGGTTAGGAATAGAATAGGAAGGGTTTGAACTGATTTAGGAAGATTTGGAATGGTTTAGGATCAAATAGGATCAGTTTAGGGTTGATCTAAAATGATTTGGAAAATGATCGATTTGATAAAGAGAGTAGAAATGTTAGTAAACAATTGAACAATTTTTCAATATTCAATCATTGATGAAAGACACAATGTTGCTATACAATAAAGATCATATGCGCAACATGGAGGAATAATTAGGTCACAAAACAATGTTTTGATTGTACGCAAACAATGTTAAAACACGTAGACCAACAGGCTCGAACCATTTTTAGGTGTCTACATTTTCCCCCTCTTTGATACAATGCGATTATGAGTGTTGTGTCAAAGAATCCTGAAGAAAACAACATTAAAACATGCCCCAATGATAATGGGATACATAGGTGCCCCCTTGAGAAATCATCTAAAAAATGCAAGTGATAGGTTGATTTGTCGACAGTGCCAAGACAGATCCATGACAACAATCTGATAAAAAATCAAAGGTCAAATGCGAAAGATAGGAGGTTCAGAGGGTCAAAAGCATCACAACCAATACAAAATGCAAGGGTTACACATCCATCTCAGCAACCAAGAGGCTATAAAAGGGCCTGGAAGGGGTTTTGGAGCTCATTTTCACTCTCTCATTTGGAAGAATTGAGCTCTGGAGCAAGGAAGATGGATTGAGTGCTAGCAAAGATTCAGCACGGGGAATGGGTTTGTAGCTTTCGACGGCCGGCCGACATGGGACTCGAGGTGAGTACATCTAGTCCTCTCAGTGTTTTACAAGTTTGCATGCCTTTCTAGGTCATTTTAGGGGTCAAACAGGGTCAAATGGGGCTTGCAAGGTTTCCACACATGCCACCTACATAGGTCATGTTCCCACCTACCTAGGTAGCGTAGGTGGGATGACCACCTGCGCAGGCAGTGCAGGTGGGAGGCCTTTCTGTGTACGTGGTAAAAGAACCTGTGTAGTTAGTCAAATAGGCCTCAAAACAGGGTTGGGGGGTTACAGAAGTTCCCAAAACTTCCCTAAATGGGTCAAAACCCTAGGACAAGGTCAAAATTAGGTCAAAATAGGTCCTAGGTCAGTCAACAAGAAATAGAAAGTACAAGAAGTTGATCAAATTTGCATGGTGATCGTAGGAGGAGCTTGCAGTTCCATAGACTTGAGAGAGCAGACTGGTGTGTTTGGACATACACCACCGATTGTGTAGCCATGAGAGGTAGATCCTTGCCTCGCTAGGATTGTATTGCATCACATATATGCCTGATATTAGGGCAAATCAAGGGTTGATCATAGTGTTAGCTGAGCGATGGCACTCGGAGACCAGTTCCTTCTACTTTCCGACAGGGGAGGTGACAGTTACTCTAGAGGATGTATGGCGCATCCTTAAGATTTTGATTCACATTGAGTTGGCCAAGTACAACCCCACTACAAGGAGAGCAGCATTGCACTAGCTATTTGAGAGTGATGATGATGCTTTGGAAATCTAGGACTATGAGATACGATGGGAGACCTTGGCGAGGGAGCACAATAGTCTAATTGCAGTTATCTATGGAGTCATTGCATGCCTCTTGGTTCTAGAAAGATGAGGTCATGGGTTCCCCATTGGCTGGGGGGGTGTACTTGAGCAGATGATCATGTAGGGTACAATGTTTGCATGGGGGCCATGCATGTTGGTGATGACATATTAACAACTTCATCACTTGGCGTATCGCAGAGGTTTGTCTATCAGCACTGGGATCACACTACTATAGGTGTGGGCCTATGAGCACATAGTAGTATTCTGACCTATAGCATAGAGAGTGGTTTTACTAGAGTTTCCATATGTATATTGCTACCAAGGGGTGCTTTCACAGGGCCCATTAGGATACACATTGCACTTTTGACATGAGATAGATGTGCTGAGAGATTTCACTTAGCGCCCCTACAGAGATTGCCCCAGATGGGATGATGATGCAGATCACCTTCCATACTGTAGTAAGGAGAGGTACCTCATCGGGAGGTTTGTGATGGGTCATACAGTGATTGAGCTATAGCTCTTAGATTGAGTTAGGCAATAGTTTGGAGAGGTATAGGGGGTACCGATAGGTTCAGCATTGTTTTCTAGGTTGAGGGCCGAGGCTAGGATATGGGGTGCAACACTTAGGCCTTAGGTGGCCTAAATAGAGTTTGCATAGTTATAGCCCATGCCATGGGGAGAAAATGAAAATGTGGCATATGCAAGGACCACTGATGGGTATGATAGGTGGTTTGCTCAGCACAGGCCGATTCCACTGATAGATCCCGATGTGGCAATACCGAGATTGTGAGTGCCCAGAGATGAGAGCACTGAGGAGGAGGATGAGGATGATGAGGATGGGGAGGGGGAGGAGGAGTCAAATGATGATGATGATGATGATGAGGATGAGGGTTTAGATGAGGAGGATGAGGGTGATGATGATAGGGATCTCGGTGAGATGTCAATGCAGATAGATGAGGATAGGGATGAGCCACCACATGGGGATGACATACAGGGTCTAGATGACTAGTGTGAGGGTCATATCCAGTGCATTGCAGAGCTCACAAGCCACATAGATAGATTAAATCTAGAGAGAGATACAGATAGAGTTGCATGGGCTATCGAGCGATTAGCACTCACACCATAGGTGGACAGGTTGACAGCAGAGAGGGACACATTACTCACCTCTTGAGATACAAATAGGTCCCAGGCACAAAGGGCCAAGGAAGATTCATGCCAGTTTATCGGTTCCATCAGAGATGTGGGTGTGCGTGATATTATAGGTATGTTATCAGATGTCTGAGCAGAGTCACAGTATTGGAAGGACATGTATAGGAGAGATGTGCCACAGGATCAGTGAGCACTAAGTTACATAGCATCATCCAACAGATCACATTCCTATAGGACACAGAGCAGCGGGGGAGTGTTGGGGCTAAGGGGGCCACCTAGATTAGGGCAGATAGGGCATCACATGGGGGGAGCCTCATCTTCCCGAAAGGACAGGGATGAGGAGGACTGAGAGAGAAGGGGTTGACAAAGAGTCTCTCTAGTAGAGGGACAATTTTGATAGACATATGATATGTTATGAGCCTGCGGGCCTTAGTGTATACAGATACCTTGATTTTTGTACTCTAATACTTTTTTGAGACATGGATATATGATATGCAACTATTTTATGATGCATAGGATGGATGCTTATGTATATGATTTTCTTTCCTATTATATGATGACGTCGATGTATTACCATGTATTGCCTTTGTTTATGCCATAATATATGTTATGGATACAATAATTGCTTTTGTCTTTGGCTTTTCAAAATGTATGAATGCAAAATGTATGTTTGAAACTATGCTCATGTATAAAATGAATGAATGCAAAGTGCACATGTTTTTTTATTTTCCAGTTTATGAATGCATGTATGTAGGATGTACTTGTTTTTTATGTACCAGAGTACTAGACCAAGGTGATTGTGAGGACTGACTAAAGAATTGTTAGCAGAAAGCAGAATTAGAAGAAGAAATGTTAGTAGAAAGATGTTCGCTTTCAAAAGGTGCAATTTTGTTATAAGAGCTTATTTTGATATTGCAATAGTAGATGCGACGCTTCGTGGCAAAAAATCTAGAGTGTAAAAGTCATCCTTTTTTGTGTAAACAAACACGATGCAGACAGAGGATGATCTTCTGTATCTCAAAAACATGTAGTAGACATGCCCCAAAATTTCATGAGATCATCAAACAGGCAGATAAAGTAAAGCAAAAGCAACTGGTCATGAACCATCACAACTACTCTCATAAGTTCAGATAATATCATCGAGTAGCATAGGAACATAATCAAAAAAGAAAATAAAAAATACTCATGAAACAATGTGAGCCAACAGCCATTCTGATCTTTTGTTACTTGCATTAAATATTCGTTGATTGATAGCTTAGATTGCAGATTGACCGATTTGACAACTTGATTGATAGCTTGGACAGATTGATTGATAGCAAAGGTTGAAAGATTTGAATAGTCCAATCAGATTGAATGCTGGGTCACAATGATTCATATTGCATATGATTTCATTAAGCACAGATTGATGATCCTGCCACCGATGTCAGCAAACATGATGTTCGATTCGCAAAAAGAAGAAAAGTATGTACAAATTTATTGTAGATTTTTTTTGAAAGGATTTTGCAGTTTTTAGGATTTTTGAAATATTTGAATTTTTTTGGTCTTTTTTCAGGATCGTATTTGAATTTTTAGCAATTTTTTCATTTCATTATGTAATTTTTAGAAGTTTTTTTTTAGGACATTATTTGATTTTTTTGGAATTTTTGCATATTTGGATTTTTAGGATTTTTTCAGGACATTAAAATATTTACAGTGCTTTCTCCAGAATCAGATAGTCAAGGAATCTCATGGGTAAACCGCATGCAAGATATTTCCCCCAGTTCAAATTCAAATTCAAAGACGCTCAGTGTTAGGAATCTACCCTCAGACAACAAAGAGGCTATATATAGAGGCCAAAAGGATAGATAGACTGGGTAGACCAAGGGGAAGACAAAGAAGAACAACTGGTTACAGGCCATAAAGGGGCACTAGGGTCGATACAAACTGAAAAATGTGATCAGGAAAGGACATCAAGATATCAAGTGGAATCATGATAGACAATGGAGAAACAACTTGTTACGCGTGGTGCCTATTTGCTAGGTTTTCACCACGGTACCTGCCCAAAGCGCCTATTTTCCAGTTTTTCACTATTGGACAGGATTTTTCTCTTGATTTTTATTTTTGCATGCCAAGATGCCTGTTTGCCAGATTTTCATCAAGACAACCATTTTTTTCTTTTTTGATTTTTTTTTCTTTTTTCTCTTTTTAGATTTTTTTATATTTTCTTAGAAACTTTTTCAATTTTTTTTGTACTATTTTCAAGAACCTTTTGCAATTTTTTTTGTACTTTTTTCAGAAATTATGCATAATACTTATAGAGGTGCATGTTGTTCAGTGCCTCTGGAAATGGTTCTCCCTCTGGTGTTGCAAGTTGATACACTCCAATTCCATAGGATGTTGTGACTATGTATGGGCCATCCCAATTTGGTTCAAATTTTCCAGCCTTCTCTCTGTGTGGCTGGGTCTTGTAATTCATCTTCAGAACCAAGTCTCTAACATAAAAATGGCGATCTCGAACCTTCTTTTTGTAACTCCATTTGAGACGGTTCTGGTAGGCTTGCAAGTGTACCAAGGTGGTTTGTCGCCTCTCATAAAGCATCTTGAGCTCATGTAATCTGGAAACTCTATACTGTTCATCATCAACAATGCCTTGTAAGGATACTCACAATGAAGGACTTTCAACCTCAAGGGGTAATATGGCCTCAACACCATAGAAAAGAGAGTACAAAGTAGCACCAATGGGGGTGCAGATGCTAGTCCTGTAGGCCCACAGAGCTGGGTTGAGTTGTAAGTGCCAATCGCAGCCAGCATCATTGACAGTATTTTGCAAGATCTTAATGATGGTTTTGTTAGATGCCTCTGATTGACCGTTGCCTTGCAAGTAGTAGATGCTACAAAATCCATGCCAGATTTTGAATTTCTCACAAAGTTGTAACATCCTTGTTCGAGAATCGACTACCATGGTCAGTAATGATGGCCATAGGAACTCCATAATGGTAAATGATATAGTTTAGTATGAATCTGGAAACTTGTTTGCCAGTAATGTATGTCATGGGGATAGCTTCCACCCATTTGGTAAAGTACTTAGTGACCATGATGATGTACTTGTGGCCATCAGAAGATAGGGGTGTGATCTTCCCTACAAGGTCAAATGCCCATTGTGAAAAGGGCCATGGAGAGATCACCGGTTGTAGATCTTGTGCCGGGGCATGAATCAAATTACTATGAATCTAGAACTTGAAACATTTCTTAGCAAATTTATGAGCATCTTTCTCCATGGTAGGCCAGTAGTATTCTTCTCGAACCAACTTCTTGGTGAGACTTAAACCATTGAAATTTACACCACAAATACCATCGTGGACCTCATGTAAGGTAGTGTTAGCCTTTCATGAATTGAGGCATCTGAGGAGGTTTTGGTCATAGGCTCTCCTATAAAGGGTATCACCAATGATGACATAACAAGAGGCTTGATGAACAAGAGCTCGACGCTTGTTCTGGGATAAGGTAGGGGGTAATATCTGCTCATTTAGGTAATTATAGACATCTTGATACCAGGGGGAATCGGGACCAACAATGTCACACATGAGCTCAGATTGTGAAATGTTGAATGCTGGAAGCAATAGCTGGTCAACGATAAATTCACAACTCTCTTCATTATTCAGCATGTCGATCATAGATGCAATAGTGGCCATAGCATCTGCTTTCTTGTTATGTACCCATGGAAGTTGGCAAAAACTGATTGTGACAAATTGCTCCTTGAGAAAGTTGGTCAACTTTTTGTAGGGTACTAGCTTTTCATCCTTAGTTTCATAGTCATCTATGACCTGTCGGATGACCAATTAAGAATCACCATACACCTTGAGGTGCTGAATTTTCCATTGAATAGCAAGTTTTATTCCAGTGACCAGTGCTTCATATTCGGCGATATTATTGGTACATGCAAATGTGATTCTGTAAGATTTTGGAATGACATCACCTTGCAGGGTGACAAACATGATTCCAGCCCTCGATCCATGCCTAGTATGTGAGCCATCAAAGTAGAGTTTCCACTCATTAGATTTAGTGAAGGCAAAAATGGACTCATCTAGGAATTCTTAAAGTAACGGGTGATCATCAGGAACTGGTGCCTCCGCAAGCTGATCCACTATCACCTGGCCTTTTATTGCTTTTCTATCCACATATACTATGTCAAACTCACTCAGTAGCATGACCCATTTGACGAGGTGACCCATGGGAGCAGCTTTTCCTAAGAGATACTTCAATGGATCAATCTGTGACATGAGCATAGTTTTCTGGTGTAGCATGTAATGTCTTAACTTCTGTGTGCTGAAAACCACAACAAGACAGGCTCATTCAATGAGTGAGTAGTTTAGTTCATTTCCAACCAAAGTTATACTAATGTAATAAATAGCTATTTCTCATCCTTGTTCATTATGTTGTGCAAGAAGAGCACCCAATGCAGTTTCTGTGGCAAAAATGTATAAGAGAAATGGCTTCCCTAAGATGGGAGGCATCAAGATTGGTGAATGCAACAGATAATATTTTAGTTGTTGGAATGAGTGCTCACATTTTTCACTCCAATGGAAAGTGACACCCTTATGCATTAAATTTTTAAATGACTAGCATTTATCTACTAGTTGTGCAATAAATTAGTGGATATACTGTAATTTGCCTTGTAGACTTCTCAGCTTCCTTAGCATGTTTGGTGGAGGCATCTCTAAAATGGCTTGCACCTTTGTAAGATCCACCTCGAATACCTTATTGAGAGATGATATAGCCTGGGAGTTTTCCAAAAATAACTCCAAAAACACACTTTTTTGGGTTCAAGTGGAGCTTATACCCTTCCATTCTATCAAAGCTTCTAGCTAGAATACTCAAATGATCTTTCCTGGTTGCATATTTGCAAAGGAGGTCATCAACATAGTCTTCCATTAAGATGTGCATAAAGTCATGGAATATTGTGGTCATTGCCCATTGATAAGTTGCTCTAGCATTCTTTAGGCTAAAGGGCATGACATTCCAGCAATAGGTTCCCCAGGGACAAGTGAAAGTTTTCTTAGCTTGGTCCTCAAGAGCAATCCGAATTTGGTTGTAACTAGAGAAGCCGTCCATCAGTGACAGCATCTCGTAGCCTGCAGTCATGTCAACAATCATGTCGATGTTGGGCAGAAGAAAATCATCTTTAGGGAATGCCTTATTTAAATCACAGAAATCAATGCATATCTGTATGCCCCCAGCATGATTGCTAATAGGAACCAGATTGGAGATCTAGTTTGCGTAATCAATAGGTCTAATAAATCATGCATCTAATAACTTCAATTCTTCTTTTACCAGTAGAGCTATTTGGGGATGCATTTTTCTTAGCTTCTACTTTACTGGCTTCACAACTGGTTTCAGAGGGAGGTGGTGAAGAACTAACTCAGGATCCAAGACAGGCATGTCAGCATATGACTAGGCAAAATTGATCTGGTGCTCAAGGAAGAATCTGATAAAATCATCTTTCTCTTCTGGCAAGAGTGATGCTGCAAAATGTATGATCTTGGGGTTGTTTGGTGTTCCCAAGTTAATCTCCTCAGTCATTTCAATGAGTAATGTTGACTTCTCCTTTGGAGGGGGTATGTCCAATCTTCCATCTTCAAGTGCCTTAGAGAGGTTTTCACCCTTAGATACATCCTTTGTTTTTAATTTGTCATGGTCAACTTGCGCCTTTCGGTTTTCACCAGAGGACCTATTCTTTTTATTTATTTATTTTTTTTTCATTTTCAATTTTGCGACTGGAAGACAGAGTTGACTCCCCAAGATATGTAGTAGGAACAAGGTCAATGGAGAATCATCTTTTGTGGTCGCCAGATGGTATGCCTTCTCAGAGCTCAAAGAATTCTGCTATTGCTTCATCATTCTTGAAGCAATCCAAGCTCAGTGGTCCTTGCTCGTCCCAGTCAATAAGCTTAGGGTAGACTAGGGGGATGTCATCATTAGTGGCACAGATGTGTTTAGGGTCTGATGTAATGGAAAAAATGTAGATATCACTGTCTACAGAGTCAAAGAGTTCATGCACTAAAGGTTCAGGACTAGGATCCCATAAAATTCTAGACCGGGGATCAGGATTGGTTGTGGGAGGTGTGGGGATTTTGTTAACATGTTTTTCTACCTTAGGAAGCTCTGCAGCATCAGGGAAGAAATGTTCAAGCTCATAAGGACTGGAGGTACAAGTGCTCCATTCCCATTCATTGGAATTGGTAGTGTATTGAGAAGGGGAATCCTCAGATGCCTTTTCATTGTTTGAAACCTCTACATTGTTGATGAGGCCAAATTATTGCCTTTATTTTGTATAATTTTAAATACTCTATTATAATTTTTGTCAAGACATTTGTGAACCTAGCCAGTTAAAACTTGTGATGAAATCTAGTTAGAACTGATAAACCATGGGTAGATATTTGTGACATATTTTGCCAGTATTATATATATATTGCAATATTTCATATAACCATCAGAATATATGTTCTAATATCTACATCGCAACTAACTTATCAGGGAAGGAAGTGGCTGGAGAGTGGTCAACAACATTCAAGGAAGACTGTTGAGGACCAGCTATGGCGGAGTGATCATCACAGCACCAAGAGACATGACTGCTACAACGGAGGAGCCACTATTCCTGGATGCGGGGATGTAGTGCTGCTATATTCCCTCTACACTTTATTATGTTAAACTGGTCACCCAAGCTTTATTACCCACACTGCAGGCTATTGTATTTCCATCTTCTTCTCTGGCATGTTTTCAACAAGATAGTTTCTTTTATGTTTTGTAATAAGTGTTCGATCCTCTATTTATAGGGATTTGACTAATAGTTTGTAGTTAGAGGAAAGTTAGAGAGAGAAATTTTTTGGAAGAAAACTATTATATCTTACAGCAAGTTATTTAAAGTTTCATGTATTGTTCTTATGTAATGAGTTTTTCAAATACAATGAAGTAATTCTTGGTTTACGTCCTGTGTTAATAGAATAGCAGAAATCAACCAAGGGGGGCCACTTGGGAGGTAGAATAGATTAGAGTAGAGTAGATTTACTTCTGGCATTTCCAATATTTCTAGTATTTCAGATAGGAGTTACAGTTTCTTCCTGCAACATTGTACTTTTTGAATGTTCCTGCAACATCTGCAAGAATAGTTATAATGGATGTTCTAGGTTGAAAGTATAGTTTTGAGTAGAGTTTGCAATTTATAGCATTCATTTTAGTAAGGAGATAAGTGTATTCTTTTCCTACAACACTAGTGTAGGGTTCTTTTATGCATTACTTACCTTCCTGTAGCATAAGCATAATGACTCTTTAAGGAACCTAGTGCACATACTGTGCCAACCATTTCAAGTATACGTCCCTGGCTTGACAAGTTAAATGCACCTCATAGTGGGAGAAGTAGTCCTTAGATTGAATAAACTATTCCTAAGAAAGGCCTTGAGCATGATTATTACACACCTATTGTGAGGCGGTTCATTTTTGGCGCCGCTGCCGGGGATGGTGTCAAGCTAGGAACATTTTTTGAGTCATTTTTTCATTGCTAGTTAGTTTTTAGATTTGTATTCCTAAAAATTGCTTCACAAGCATGAAGAATTCAATTGCATGCATCGAAGAGAAAGGTGATGAGATGAATATGGCAGATTCCTCCCAGCAGAGTCTGCTAATTTGAACAAGGAAGTTGAAGAAGTTGAGTTACCCTTTGAAGACACAAGTCCCAAATTTCCTGCAACATCTTCCTCCAGAGCTGAACCATTTGATATAAGCGGTCTTTGACCTTTTGCTAAAATATTGGCCAGTTTTCTAATGCTCCTTTCCAGCAGCAACCCCATAATCAAATAGCCCCAGTAATGGCACAACCTACTTTCCCATTTCCTCTCTCAAGCATTATAAACAATGCTAACCTCAAAAATATACCTACAGCTGCTCTTTTGAAGTTTTATGGTCTTATAACAGAGGGTCCTGACACTTTCTTGTTTGAGTTTGACATACTCTATCAAAGCTTTGACTATAATACTGATGCCCATGAGCTCAAGTTGTTTCCTGCAACATTGAAAGAGTCAGCCTTACGATGGTTCATGGGCTTAGGAGCCAATGCAGAAGATACTTGGGATGAGATGCAAACGTTGTTTCTGCAGAAATACAAAGATTATTGCAAGGGGAGTGACCCAAAAGGAGATGATATCTTTAGGATGTCTCAAAAGGAGGATGAAACATTGGAGGACTATGTTTCACATTTCTTGTACACAATGTAGAAGAATCCCCAGCATGTATTGGCAGAGGATTCACAGAAACTAGTCTTCTTAAGAGGGATAAATGAAAATTGTCTGGAAGCATTAGACTTGATGGCTAGTGGAGACATATCCCAATCCTCTTGGGATGACCTCAAGAAAATCTATGTCAACTACTCAAGGTCAACTGTGAAGAAAGGCAGAGGATACCGGCCCACAGTCACAAAAGGGATTAGTTCAGGCATTTCAAAGCTCGAGATATCTAAATTGCTCATGGATTTCAAGAAAGACATCATAAATGATGTAGCTACACATCTTGACACAATGACTGCCAAGAAGAAGCATGCAGAGGCTAAATCACAATTGGTTGAGTATTATCCACACTGCCACAAACAAAAGAAAGACTGTGGATGTAAGCTGGTAGCAAACCTAGAAAATCAACATTTGCCAACTGACTACATGAAGATAGATGGAGACAATGATCAAGTGTTATTCATTGCTCAACATCAACCATGGGCTTCACGACAAGGTATGCCGCAAGATCCTCTATAATTTTCAAATTCTAACAATAATCAGTGGCAAAACCAAAGTTATCAGAACACTTCTCAGTACTCTCAACCCTAGTGGAAAAACTGGCAAAATAACCAATGGCCTAACCAGAAAAATAACCAGTGGCCTAACCAAAAAAATAACCAGTGGCCTAACTAGAAAAATAACCAGTCGCCTAACCAGCAAAACAACCAGTGGCCTAATCAGCAGAATCAATGGCAACCACCACAAGGAAATTGGAAGCAAACTAATCAATGGAGGGGGCCTCCACAGTGGCCTAACCAAAATTCTAGCTATCCACAATTACCACCTCCAGTGCAACCACCTATAATAATGCCACCTCCTGCAACAACTAATGCTAATCCAAAGCCAACCCAATTGTCTGTTCAACCTCGGCCAAATCCAAACAACAAATAGCAGCAGGAGCAAATGTACACTACTAACACTCAGCAGTGCCCTACTTATTCACTATAGATATCTAATATCCATTTGAGGTTTGGTACCACTCTGCCTACACCTGAATATCCTATTATCATGGAAGTTGTAAACATTCCTACAGCACTACTTCTAGAAGCCACACTACCAAATACCAGCCAGCCAACTGATATACCCAGCAGAACTACTGTCCACACTTCAATAAATCCACCCTTTCCACATAGGCTAAACAAAGAAAAACCTATATCCCAAGAGGAAGAAACATTTGATATTATTGAGTAGCTAAAAAATATAAACATCCAAATCCCTCTGTTCCAAGATATCAAAGATATACCTCTTTATGGAAAGGCTATTAAGGAAGCATGCCTTAAGAAGCCAGCACGGAAGAAGAAAAACCCTCAAATAGTACATGTTGTAGGGCAATTAATGGATATCATGTTAGGGAAGGTGGTAATACCAAAGTATTCAGATCTTGGCAGCCTAGTAGTCAACCTAATAATAAATGGACAAACTGTGAAAAATGCTTTAGTTGATTTGGGAGCAGCAATAAATGTTATGACTAAAGATACAATGCATAGGCTAAGAATAGAAGGATTAAGAACAACACCCACAGTGTTACAAATTTTTGATAGTTCAACTATTACTCTAGATTGTCTCATAGAAGATGTGGTAGTTACCTTAGATTCATGGGAGTATCCTGCTGATTTTCTTGTCCTATCACCTAAAGTAAACTTTGCTGGATATCCTGTAATCTTGGGAAGACCCTGGCTAGCCACCACTGATGCCAAAATTAATTGAAAATTAGGTAGTATGAAAATTTCAAATAGTCCAGCCATAAGGAAGCTAGCCCTATATCCTCCTGCCCATCCCCAGCCAGACTTGGGAGAACCTATTTGGCCAGACTTAGGGGATGAGGAGGAAGAGCTGAATTTAGTAGCCCAACTCATGATGTTGCATAGGCAATCTTTTCTAAAGATGTGAGAGGAAGATGATGTGACACAAAGCATTCTTACCAATGAATGTATTGTGGCTAAAGATGTTTCAAAGAATTCTATTTTATAGCTATGTACCTATGAGGATTGTATATTTCTAGCAACCCCTAAAATAATTGATCAATTACTGCCAAGTGAAATAGCTACAAGTCCAGTGCCTGAAGTATCAATGGTAGAGCTAACAACAACAGTGAAAATTTCCCCGGTCATAACCTCCATGCAAACAACAAGTTGTCCCAATCACAGTTGGCATTGTTAACCAAGCTCCTCAGTCAGCATGAAAAAGCCCTTGCATGGGATTATGGGGATATGGAGGGACTAAACCCTAAACTCTGCACCCATAGCATCTACATTAGTGATGGAATCTTGCTACTTTGTCAACCTCAGAGGAGAATAAATGCCTCACTGAGAGAAATAGTTAAAACTAAGTTACAGAAGTTGTTGGATGTTGGATTCATCTATCCAATCTCTGATAGCAAGTGGGTATCACCATTGGTCATTATACCTAAGAAAGGAGGTAAGTGGCAGATATGTGTGGATTACAGGGAATTAAATAATGCCACAAAGAAGGATCACTTTCCTTTACCTTTTATTGACCAAGTCTTGGATAATTTGGCTGGAAAGAAATAATTCTCCTTTTTGGATGGATACAGTGATTACAATCAGATATGCATTGCCCTCAAAGATCAAGAGAAGACCACATTCACATGCCCTTGGGGCACATATGCTTATTTAGTATTACCATTTAGCTTATGCAATGTACCTGCTACCTTTTAGAGAGTTGTGATCAACATCTTTGCTGATATATCACATGATTGCATGGAAATCTACATGGATGACTTCACTACATTCAGTGTCACATTTGAGGAAGCCCTGAAGAACTTGTAGAAAGTACTGATCAGATGCGAGGAACACAACCTATCTCTCAATAGTGAAAAGTGCTTTATGATGATGCAGGAAGGTGTGGTGTTGGGAAATTTTATCTTCGAAGCTAGAATCCAGGTAGACCCTGTGAAGATAGAGGTAATTCTCACACTCCCTATTCCCACTAAGAAAAAAGATGTAAGATCTTTCCTAGGTCACACTGGCTATTATAGGAGGTTTATCCAGAACTTTAGTCAAATAGCTAGTCCTCTGTACACCTTACTTACCAAAGAAGCTAAATTTTCTTGGACAAAAGAATGTGATGAATCCTTCCTGTAGCTCAAGTCACTTTTGACAACTGCACCAGTACTTAGGGGTCCTGACTGGACTTTTCCATTTCACATACATACAGATGCTTCAGACTATGCCGTAGGTGTTGTCCTAGGACAAAAGTATAGAAACCTTGAAAATGAAATCTATTATATCAGTAAGAGTCTCCATTGACCAGAGTTAAACTATATAGTGACTAAAAAAGAATTGCTAGTGGTAGTTTATGCTCTAAACAAATTCTGTCATTATGTAACTGGTTATCCCATCTTTGTTCATATTGACCATGCAGTAATTAAGTATCTCATGAACAAACCTGTCATCACAAGTAGGTTAGCAAGATGAATTCTTCTTTTGTAGGAATTTGATATAACAATCATTGACAATCTAGGGAAAGCAAATGTGGTAGCTGATAATCTATCCAGAATTGACCATGTTTAAGAAGATGCTACTTTGATAGATGATGTATTTCCAGATGAGCATTTATTTCATATTTCTGTCCAAAATCCTTGGTATGCTGATATAGCTAATTACCAAGCAACTAAAAAAATGCCCACACATTTCTCTTATAAGGATAAGAGGCTACTTGTAGAGAAAAGCTTCCATTTCTCTTGGATTGATAACACATTATTTTACACTAGACCTGACCAAGTCATGAGGAGATGTGTGAGAGAAGATGAAACATATGACATTCTACATGCATGTCATAATGAACCATGTGGGGGACACTTTGCAGCCAAAAGGATAGCACTGAATATTTTAACAACTGGCTACTACTGGACTACACTTCACAAAGATGCAGCCAGTTATACAAGGAAGTGTGACAAATGTCAAAGAATGGGCCGACCAACAAGATCCGATGAAATGCCCTTAAACCCACAGGTGGTGGTAACACCATTTGATAAATGGGGCATGGACTTTATTGGTCCAATAGACCCTCCATCCAATGGGAAGTCATACATTCTGGTGTGCACTGATTACCTAACAAAATGGGTCAAAGTAAGAGCAATGAATCATGCTAGGGACCATAAAGTTGTTGAATTTCTGTATGAATAAATTTTTACTAGATATGCCAAGAGAACTTGTTACTAATCAAGGTACCTAATTCACTTCCAATTTGATAATAGAGCTCATGAAGGAATATAATATCAGACATAGGAAGTCAAGCCCCTATCACCCTCAAGCCAATGGACAAGCAGAAGTTACAAATCAGGAAATAGAAGCAATCTTAACAAAGACAATTCATTTGCATCACCGAGATTAGAGCAGAAGACTATTAGAATCCATTTGGGCATATAGAACAACATGGAAGACCACCATAGGGTTCACTCCATTCAAACTATTATATGGTAAAGCAGCAATGCTACCCATTGAATTTGAAAAACAAGACATTGAGAACAGTGCTACAGTTAACTATTGATCTTCCTGCAGCATAGAGAGAGTGCTTGCTGCATCTCAATTCTTTGGATGAATTGTACAAGTCTTCCCTACAACACATAGAAATTGTCCAAAAGAAAAGGAAACAATCGCATGACTCCCATATTAAGAATAAGAAGTTCTAGGTTGGAGATTGGGCATTGTTGTATGATTCCAGATTCCAAGAAATACCAGGCAAGCTGTAGACATGATGGTTGGTTCCATATGAAAGAAGCCATGTATTTAAAAATGGAGCAGTCTAGTTGACCACTATTGACCCAGTACACTTCAAGCTATTATTCAATGGCCATCGACTAAAGTTGTATCACCAGCCATAGACAAAAGATGACTTCTTGCAGTAATTCAACCAGCCAGTTTTCAAGGATCAGCAGGTAAAACTTCCTACAGCAGAGGGTGCCAACCTTCTTCCTGTAGCTCTTTAATAACAATTCCTTTGAAACATGACCATAATAAAAACTTTATGTTTACATAAAGTTCAATTCTACATTCACTTTCTACATTCTTCTTTTTCAACTCATTTCATTCCTTAATCTTCCATCCACCCACCTCCCACGTCATCATTTTTCTATGCTTTCAATAAAGAGATTGTACGTTGACATATGTCGTTGCCACCGTCATTCCACTCTAGCCACCTT
Organism: Thuja plicata; assembly: GCA_018584345.1. Taxonomy (NCBI): domain Eukaryota; kingdom Viridiplantae; phylum Streptophyta; class Pinopsida; order Cupressales; family Cupressaceae; genus Thuja; species Thuja plicata. The sequence goes on from MU224140.1 coordinate 10,183,713, forward strand.
TTCCACTCTAGCTAGTTTTGTACCTTCTGCCAAGTCTGACAAGTGAGGACACTTGTCAATGTTTCATAAGGGGCAGGGAAGTGTGCCAATTCCTAAAATATCATTTATATTTACTTGTTAAGATCCTCAAACCTATACTTTGGCCTTGTCTTAATTAAAATTCAACTGGCGCATCACACAAGTGTCAAGTGTCGTACCTTTATTCCCAAATAAATCCCTAATTATCAGACTAGATGTGACCTAGAATTAAAACCATGACATAACTCTCACATGAATATCTATAATTCATTATGTTAAAGTACATTATTATTGTTCATACCAAGAATACCAGAAGAATGTGAAAAGGGGTCTATGGTTTTACAGGAGGTAGTCTAAAATTCAAAAGAGAAGAAGATAATTGTCGAGAATAGAGTAGAGGTTGAATTTGTTAAGCACAAATGGGAGGCCAATTGTAGCAGCATGAACTAGTAGATCATGGTATTTTACTTTCTGATGTTGAGGCAGTAAGAAGATTTAATGCCTATGGATGGTTGGGATATTTCTTGAAATTGACAGAGTTTGATGAAGAAGTAGCAACAGAATTTGCAAACACATTTGATGAAGGCCAAGAAATAGTGTGGGGGTTGACATTCGTTGCAACAGAGGAGTGAATAGCAGAAGTAACTAGGCTACTAGCAGCAGGGGAACACTACCCCAATGTGCACGATGCTAGGTCAGCTAGGGCCCATTTTACCCTACCAGGTGAACCTCCTCTAGAGATTACTAAGTAGGGGTGCAAAAGAATGTCCATTCCTCTGCCATATTATGAGTTGCCCATGCATATTATCAGGTATTTTACCTGTGAAGGAATATTTTCTAATTTGCACGTGCATCATTTTAAGTTGCTTAGTTATGTACGACATAATATTCCAATGAATGCCCCCAATTTCTTGTTTAATATGCTATGCATTAGTGCCGAGGAAACCCAGAAAGGAAATGACAATTTTGTTACTCGTCATGCCCTAATTAAATTATTCATAGATAAATCTCTTAGGGATGTCTCTCCTATGGCATGGGCAGAATTTCTCCATCATAAAACCCTGCAGCCTCAGATTGCCCCTAATGTGCAAATTAGCCAAGATAATGCAATCCCCACTGACCCAGCTGTTGAGCAAGGTACCCAAGGGGCAGAAACTGAAAATTTACAAGAAAATATGCCTTTACCCAATCATATGAGAAATTTACCTACTTCTGCCTGAACAAAAGGAAAATAGAAGTTAGAGGGAGAAACTTTGGTTCCTGCTGCTGAGCCATGAAACCCTACAGTCTCGAGAGGGAAGAAATGAAGTTAGTTCCTACAGCCACTACTCTTGTAGTAGAGAAACCAAAGAGGGTTAGTAAGAAAAAGGCTATAGAGGTTGAGGAAATAACTGTAAGAAGAAGCTCTAGGATGAGAGGGCAGATTTCTAAAGTACCCACCGAAGTCCAGTCCGCTTCCCTCAAACAATTTGAGGAGGAAACTCCTATTCATATTGTTTTGGATGATTCCCCCAGCCAGTTTGAGATTCCAGACATTTCTCAAAATCTAGATGAGGAGTGTGAAGCTGAGCCAAATGTATGTCAAAATGACCCAAGAGCTAGTCATCAAGATGTTTTGAACCGTGAAGAAGAAACCCCTATAACTCACCAACTAGCTTGCATAGAAACTGCCCTAGTTTCCTATAAGCGAACTTGGTTAATAAATTTCTTAGAGCAGTCATGGAGGAAACAAAGGAGGAAGAATAACCAGGATGAAAATAGTGGTGTGATTACTCTACAAATGCTTCTCTTCCAGTTATATAATAAGAATGTGTTGACAACCATTCTATGGGGAGAAGAGAAAAAGAAATTGCAGAAAGTAATAGTAGAACACGGAGAGGAAATTGTAGAATTAAGAGATCAATTGGAAAGACAAAAAAAAAGGATGGAACATGCCCTTAAGCTGACTAACCAGATAATTTCTTGTAGACCGCCACCTAGGGTCTATACCATCTGTCTAAAAGAACAATTCCTCTTATTCTAGTTGATGATGACCCTCAAGGATGTAAACACAGAGTTCAAATCAGCCCAGGAATTTTATGGTTTATACCAGACCCTTCCATCATGGAAACAAAACTTACTTTGTGAGTTGTATGTGCATAATTTCATCATCCCTACAGAGACTGAATGGAATCCCCTACTTTACATAGGAGATATACACCTAAGGGACCTAATGTCTTGGATGCACAACGAGGCCAACTAAGATAGACAACTGGAGAATTACAGAGAATTGGAGAAATCAAAACCCCTACCATTAAGAGCAGAAAGCAGTCAACCAGAAGAATTCCTAAGGGATTGGTTCAAACTAACATATGGGAATGTTAAAAAGGAAATAAGAGATAAAATTTTCAAGCTTGGAATAGATGTATATGAAGAATATGACAAAATGTCTTATTTTGTCTTCCAAAGAGCCTTAACCGATGCCAGAAGTAGGTGGAGAAGATTATCAGAGGCACTCAAAAGGTTAGAGCCACACAGCCCCATTAACCTGGAAGTAGCCATACACCAAGAACTGAAATATATGGATTTGGGTAGGCAAATCAGGCAGGAACTCCGGTGCCCACTCACAATGTAGCCACCCATGCTCCTTTGGCCCCTGTATGACATCAACACTGCCAAGCTTGATAGGTTGCAGGAGGATCACAGAAGGGAAGTTTGGGAAAGAACAAGAGGATTCTACTACTCCTTCAAGAGCCAGAGGTGAGGAAGAACTAAAGTTGGTGACTTTAGGTCAATTTCCAGAAGATGCAATGCTTGAGGACAAGCATTTGATTAACCAAGGGGCAGATGATGAGGCCAAATTATTGCCTTTATTTTGTATAATTTTTAATACTCATTTCTAACTTCTGTCAAGACATTTGTGAACCTAGCCAGTTAAAACTTGTGATGAAGTCCAGTTAGAATCGATAAACCATGGGTAGATATTTGTGACATATTTTGCCAATATTATACATATAGTGCAATATTTCATATAACCATCAGAATATATGTTCTAATATTTGGATTTAATTTTATTAAGCTTGTTGCATGAATTTTTCTACATCGCAACTAACTTGTCAGGGAAGGAAGCGGCTAGAGAGTGGTCAACAGCATTCAAGGAAGACTGTTGAGGACCAGCTACAATGGAGTGATCATCACAACACTAGGAGACATGGCTATTACAATGGAGGAGCCACTATTCCAGGATGTGGGGATGTAGTGCTGCTATATTCCCTCTGTACTTTATTATGTTGAACTGGTCACCCACACCGCAGGTTGTTGTGTTTCCATCTTCTTCTCTGGCATGTTTTCAATAAGATAGTTTCTTTTCTATTTTTTAATAAGTGTTTGATCCTCTATTTATAGGGATTGGACTGATAGTTTGTAGTTAGAGGAAAGTTAGAGAGAGAAATTTTTTGGAAGAAAACTATTATATCTTACAGCAAGTTATAGATAGTTTCTTTTCTATTTTTGTAATAAGTGTTTGATCCTCTATTTATAGGGATTGGACCGATATTTTTTAGTTAGAGGAAAGTTAGAGAGAGAAATTTTTTGGAAGAAAACTATTATATCTTACAACAAGTTATTTTAAGTTTCATGTATTGTTCTTGTGTAATAAGTTTTTGAAATACAATGAAGTAATTCTTGGTTTACATTTTGTGTTAATAGATTAGTAGAAACCAACCAAGGGGGCCCACTTGGGAGGTGGAATAGATTAGAGTAGAGTAGATTTACTTTTGGCATTTCCAGTATTTCTAGTATTTTAGATAGAAGTTACAGTTTCTTCCTGCAGCATTGTACTTTGTCAATGTTCCTACAGCATCTGCAAGAATAGTTATAATGGATGTTCTAGGTTAAAAGTATAGGTTTAAGTAGAGTTTGCAATTTCTAGCATTCATTTTAGTAAGGAGATAAGTGTATTCTTTTCCTACAGCACTAGTATAGGTTTCTTTTATGCATTACTTACCTTCCTGCAGCATAAGCATAATGACTCTTTAAGGAACCTAGTGCACATACTGTTGTGACCATTTCAAATATACGTCCCTAGGTTGACAAGTTAAATGCACCTCATAGTGGGAGAAGTAGTCCTTAGATTGAATAAACTATTCCTCAGAAAGGCCTTGAGCATGATTATTCCACACCTATTGTGAGGTGGTTCAGTTGTCACATGAGGCCATTTTGGCATTCGAAGGGCCAATTTGTAATCATTTGAATCCAATGCTCAGATAAAGGGGGTGGCCTTTTGCAATGATTGGTTCAACAATTCCTTGTTTGTGTACTTCGAGGCCACTGTGGCCATCATATCCTTTTTTTTTCTTGAGTGTGAACTTGGGCCCGTATCTTTCAATGCGAATCTCAGTGGGCTCCTGTTCTTGTTTCTATTGATCTTGAAAAATCCAACTGGATGCATTGTCATAAACATGCTCTTCATGCAATCATCACCACAAGGTGAATGTAGGTGAAGGTATAACCTTCATGGTAGTCTTGGGCGATGGTGCTTGCAATAAATTTGGTTTTCCATAAGACTTTGGGGAGAGAGGAAGCTTCCCAATATGTAAATCTTGTGCCATGGTATACTCTCCACACCCTTTATATGTAATCTTCAGCTTTCCTTTGATCATTTTTTAAGGGTGGCTGCATCATATTTTGCATAATTGGATGAAGTGGCTTCATTGTTGGTAGGCACCTATTTTGCAGGCCCTTCTCTCAGGTTGGCACAAAATTGGAAAGAGTTAGGATCACCAGGGACGGTGATTTCAACTCCCTCATGAAAGAACTTCAGGCATTGATGGTATGTTGAGGGAACCACCTTCATGGCATGGATCCGTGGGTGTCCTAAGATCATATTATAGGGAAAGTCAAGATCTAGGACTTGTAGCAATGTGTTTTCAATAACCGGGCTAGTTCTGATGGGAAGTATGATGACTCCCTTGGAGGGATGTTAAACGTCATCATAAGCATTTATTGTGATTATGCTGGAAGGATCAATGTCACTCTCATTGTAACCAAGATCAAGAATGACCTTCAAAGTGCAGATGTTAAGTCCTTCTCCACCATCTATCATGACTCGTCGGACTTTGGCATTATGGAAAAAAACTTCTAGATGGAGAGGGTCATTGTGGCCAAGCCGGTCATGTGGTACATCATCTTTGGAAAATGTGACATGTTGGGATGCAGAGAAGTGCCCCATCGTGGCCTAAAATTGGTTAGTGTCAATGTCAGTTGGAACCATGGATTGTTTCAAAGCTTTGTCAAGGACTTCCTTGTGCTGAGGGGATGTGCGCAGCAGATCAAGGATTGATATTAAGGAAGGGGTTTTACCCAACTAGTCAAGAAGGTTGTAATTTGAAGATACCTTGGGTTTGGATGGTGCACCAGGCATGGTAATCTTAGTATGATGGGTAGCGACTAGGCATTGAGGGTTACTATTTTTATCCTGGAAGGTCAGAGTGGACACATGTGAATCAGCATCAGAGAAAGAGTTGATGGTATAGTCATGGTCAGTCGAGGTATAATTGACATTGTTCTTGGAATTTGAATTTGACATAGAGGCATTTCCTTTGTCATGATCAACCAAGGGGTTTATGAAGATAGTATGGTCAGTGTTTGAAGATCCCATTGTGGGTTCAACTTCATTCACACCTTCATCAAGAAGATCTTGGACCTTGTGTTTTAATTGGAAGTAGGAATTGGTTCTATGTCGATTTGTTTGATGATAATCATAGCATTTGTTGTCATCCCACCAAGGGGGTTTTACTGCTAGAGGATCATGGATCTAGGGTAATTGAATGTAATTTTTTTGTAATAACTATTGCAGGACTGAATGGAGTGGTTCACCCAATGGTGTGAACTGTCATTGTGGTCCATCTCTATTCCTCAACAGTCAATGCTGCTAATTTTTTTGCGTGTTATCATTCATTTGTGCTTGAGGTTGTGTTGGAGCTGGCATTGGAGGTCGCACTTGAGTCATTGTCTGCATATTGGTAGCACTGGTTCCTTTGAGACTCACGTTTTTCAATGTCACATTAAGTTTCTATGCATCAAAAACACTGTCATTGGTGACATTTTTATTCCAAGACCAAAATTTTGGCTTGTCACTGGAAGTGCTCGCAGTTTGATTGTCCTTGTTAATCTTTAATACTCCCTTTTCAATAAGATAATCTTCAATGCTAATTCCCTTTTTCATGAGCTTTTGAATTATACTCAATCATTTAATCTTGAGCTCATACATCATCTCAAGTACCAGATTTTGGATAAATAATAAAATTTGTTGTTCTTCTGGCACATCAAAAGGACATTGAATCACCAAATTCCTCCATCGCAATAGGAAGCTCATGAAGGATTCTCCAACCTTTTGTTTGGTTGTTCATAGGTCAGTTAGCATAACCTCACTTGATATATTGAATGCAAAATGAGAGATGAATTTGTCTGCTAGTTCTTTCCAAGATCTTATATTGCCAGGTAGTTTAGAGTACCACTCCATTTCTTGACCCCCAAGGCTTCGAGGGAAGAGTATCATAAGGTATGTGTCGTCATTATTAACCTCAATACAAGACGTATAAAATTCTTGAATGTGATCAATTAGATTGCCTTTCCCTTTGTATTTCTCAAATTTGGGCACATAAAAATTCCTGGGGAAAGGAGGCATGTAAATGCTTGGATCAAATAGATTAGTAAATAGGTCTCATTCCATGTAGAGTGTCCTGGTGTCCTTGAATTTCATATCATTCAGTTTCTTCTATAAGCACTAGATTTGTTGAAGCATTTCTTCATTCTGTGAAGGCTTCACTACCTTTTTGTGTTTATCAAAATGATGTGTCCATTTAGAAGCCCTTGAACATCGACTGTATTTCAAGGCCCGATCTGAGTCTGATGATTCAGATGATATATCATGGACTGATGCCACATGTTGTTGGGCATATTGTTGGTGATCTTCCACATGTTGAATTATTGGTGGACGATTGTATTGTTGACCTTGTGTTGTATAATACTATTGGGAAACTTGATGTTGATATCGGGGTGCATATTGTTGATGTTGAATTTTCACCCTTGGTTGTTGTTGTGACACATTTTGTTGTTGTGCAACATGTGGTTGTTGTTTTTGAACATGTTGTTGTCTTTATTGCTGAGCATACTGTTGTTGTAAAGCATGTTGTTGTTGATGTATATACTGTTGTTGCAAAGCACGCTACTATTGCTATACATATTTTTGTTGGAGAGCATGTTGTTTTTATTGTACATATTGTTGGGTATGTTGTTGTTGTTGTTGTTGTGGGTGCACTTGTTGAACCTTTGATCCTTGCACATGTTGTATAGAAGAATGAGATTCTTCACCCATCAGCATTGTCGGTTGTTGCATGTTATTAGCTTGTTGAAATCCAAGTGGTCCAAGTATGCCATTAATATTTTTAGTCTTACATTTTCCTGGTTGTCCCTGAGACATCATGTTAACCTGGGCTGCAAATTGGGGTTGTACTGGTTGCATTACATCCATAGGTGCTACTTGTTGAGCCACTTGGGCTTTTTGTAATTGTTGTGTTGGTTGTGTCACCTTAGGTGGAATTGTCGTAATATCCACAAGGCTCTTTTTCTTTTGATCTTGTAATGGATTTGATATAGTTGCAGTAGTCGCATTAGGTACATCAAAAGTGCGTATCCATGGTTGTTCATTAAATAGTCCTTGAGACATTGTTGCATTTGAGGTGCTTCCAATAAATGTTTTATGTTCTGCCAAAGGAGGACCAGTTGGTTGTGTTTCCTTGAAAGGGGGTACATCTAGCATGCCCCAAGGAAATGAAAATATCTCATTTGATCCTTTTGATAAATGATTCTTTAAATCAATCCTCCATGTTCTTTTAGGACCTTTCTTAGGGATTCGTGTAGCATCCTTCACCTCGAGAGGAGGGAGTGCTTCTTATTCAAACAAAGGATTATCTAATGGTATATATTTTTCCCTTGGATGAATATTGATAGTTAAATCATTTTGCTATCATTTTTGTGTTAGCTCCATAGCTGACTCATCGAATGGTTGTTCTCTCTTTTCTCTATCCCACACTATTAGGGCTTAGTTCTCTTCCAAAGTAGATGGTGGGGGGGTTTGATATTCCAGAAGTAGTTGAGGATTTGTCTTCCGAATCACTTTGATATACCATTGTGGATCTTGAGTCATAATGTATGTTAATGTCTTTTGAATTTTCTTTTTCTTAATGGCCTCATCAATTTCCTATGTGGGTAAATCCTTGAAGGAAGCAAATGTCCCATGTGAGTCACCAGAATCTAAAGAGGGACTTGAGGCATTGCCTTAATCTTGATTATCTGGTGGTGGTGGAGGAGGTTGGTAAGATCCAAAATTCATGTTTGGTATAGGTTGTTGTTGCAAATGATTAGGTTGGACTTGATTGATTTGATAAAATCGTTGGCATTCCTCCTCAGGTGAAGGAGGAACACTACCTTGGCTAGGTGGCATAGGTACAAAAATAGGGTCAAATTTTGGGGGAGGTCCCCACTAAATAGTGCCAAAGTTTGGGGAAGCATTGGATGGATACCCCATGTTGCATAGGTCATTGCTTGAAGTAGGCTATTGAGGGAAGGTGGTATGCCTTGGGTCATTAAAGGTTTGATGCACTCTTTCCAATTGTTGCATGTTGACTAGGTCAATTTGATCATGATAACCAATACCTTGTCTTGGATCAAATGGTAATTGTGATTTTGGTTGTTGTGTAAACATTGGTAAAGGAGGATCTTGTTGCCCCTTGGATGCTTGAGACCTTGTAAAAACTGTCATGATTTCTATATGCAAAATGCAAGATTTTTTTGGAATCTTTGAAATTTTTGGAATGAAAGTTTGAAATGCAACTTTGGGAAAATGCAAGAGACTTATGCAAATGCAATCTAAGGATTATGTAAATGCAAGCTAAGGTTTATGCAACTATGTTTTTGAATTTTTGGACTTTAACAATTAATCTTTTGAAATGAGACAAATCTAGGAGCATAACCTTATGAAGTTGAATAAGGATCTTGACTTGAAAGGTAGGATTTTCTTGGAACAAAGGATAAGTTTGATAAAAAAGGCTTAGGTCAAATCCATCATGACAAGGTGGAATGAGACCAAATTGATAAAGGGGTTTGAAATTTGGCAAAAAAGGGGGATCAAGCCAAGATCCTATTTTCAACATCATAAAGAGAGGTTCCATGATTTGGATACTTCCTAGGATTGTTTCCAAAGTGTTTAAGGAGGATCTAGGAATGTGCTATGTATGCAATAAGGCTATGTTTAGGACTTATGCAAAAAGGGATTATGATGAGGACTGAAAATGAGGTCTATACTACAAGGGGTTTTTGATATGCAAAATGCAAGGAAATTTAGGTCATGAATATGCAATATGAAGGTTATCAAGCATGCCCAAGGGCTCCAAGTGAAAGGTTTAAAGTTCTATATGCTTACTCAAAAGACAAGGTATTGTGACCCATTTGATTGTTTGAAAGATTGATTTGGAAAAAGTGTTGTTAAGGAGATTGTTTTTAAGTTGTCTTCATTTTGATTAAGATTTGAACACCCACACAAGACAAATCATTCAGAATGGTTGTTGTAAAATGAACAAACACACCACTTCCTAAGGCTGGCAAGGATAATATCTATTGAATCCCCACTTGAACCGAAGTTTAGTCATGCTTACTAATAGCAGACAACCTAGAAGCTTGGAGGCACAGCCTCCTCCTTACATGCGCACTCACTTCTCAGGCACTCCAAGCTTCAACTCCCAAGGGAAATCACTTCCCAAGGGATTGTTGTCTTGACTAATCGCCGCAAAATTGTAGGGTGTCTTAGTTGGTCTCTGACCATCCGCACCAACAAATAGAAGGTTTTTGGCTACTAAAACATGGTGTTTAATAAGAGTATTTGTTTGCGTGATTATATGTGCAGCATATTAGCTCCATTATGGAGGCCTCCCAGCCTACAAAAGTTACATTCCATAGGTTTTAATGCACCACAAGGGTACTGAGGGAGATCTTATTCCCAGTATAATGCATTCAACACCCGTCCATTGAGAGATTAATCACAATGGCATATTTATATCCTAGTTGGATGGGCTTGGCTTTAGCCTATCACCGGTTGGGCATCCACTCTCACTGGCTCTACTAAAGCACTTGGGAGGTAGCCACTCTATAATAATGATATGAGTTTCTCTTGCACCCAAGATCCACAAAGGTGAGGGGAGAGGATACGCTCATTTCATTCTTAGGGTTTTACAATCTAGAAAACACATTAGACACATGAAAGCAAAAGATTCATTTCAAGCACCAAAGTGAAGTGTTTTCTAACTAAAAAAGGCAAACACAAGAATTTGGGAAAACAAAATGTCTTCTACAAAATGTCTTGCATTTGAAATCATTCATAGTTTTAAGATTTAGTCTTCATTCTACGATTTCCATAACGCTGCACAAACTCATCAGTAACACCAAAATCAAGTAATCTAAGTGCAAAAGCAAGTATAGAGATGCAGAAACCAAAAAATAGCATTCAAAAACATCATTCTTATCACCTGTGTAGGAACAGTGACCACCTGCATAGCTTCAGAGAAACCACCTATGCAGGAACAGGCTCCCACCTGTACAGCTTCTGACCACCTACGTAGGTACAGTGACCACCTGCACAGCAACTAATTAGAAGTCTAAAAATGGCCCAAAAACTTGCAAAAAATAGATCTTTTCAACATATAAGGTTTGAAATGAGATTGAAATCCCTAACTAGCTTGCATGTGCATAGAAATAGTCTAGGATCACCTTGAAGACTCAAAACTGCACTCGATCCTAAACTATGCTAGAGTTCATTTTAAGTCCCAAAATCAGGTTTGCATGTTCATTTTAGGTATTTTGACAACTTGAATAACTTGACTTTGCATAAAAAACTTCCTTTCCACTCCCAGTTAGGCTAGTTTGAAAGTTTCTTAGGGTTTGAATAAGTTTGATAGCATGCAACCCTAGACTAGATTAGATTCATTTTAGGAACCCAAATATAAATGTTCATGTTCATTTTAAGCCTTGAAGATGATAATGTGAGGTTCATTTGCCTTATTAGGGTTCATTTACCACACTTAGGGTTCATTGGGATAGATTAGGGTTCATTTTAATCATGAAAATAGAAAAAAAAAACAAAAAACAAAGGAGGAAGCCCTAAATGTAGAGTGGCTTCCTAAACCCTTGAAGAACAACACTAAACCCTAAAAATGCCTCATTTCTGACCAACTACATAGCTAAGAAGCCACCTACGCAGGTTTGGGTACCACCTGCGTAGCTTTTATGACCACCTACGCAACTCTCTTCCAACACTTGAAAAGGACACAAAAACACAAGAAAATTAATCAGTAAGGTTGTTCATGTCGGGTTCACCAAATGTAAGACTAGAAAAAGGCCTATTTAGTATATATAGGGGACCACAAACCCTAAATAACATACTAACCTATCTAATCTATCATAAAATCCATCTAAAACAAGGATTCACAAAAGTGAAGCATAAAACTCTAAGAACCCCCTTTAGATGAAGCTCCAATGCCCTTCTTTCTTCTCCATAATTAGATTAATGTTGGCTCTTTGACAATAAATGTTGGAAATACAATAATGGGAAAGTAAGATACTAAGAGGGGGGGGTGAATCAGGTCTTCAAATATAAACACTTAAAACAAACTGATCCACATTCATACATAAAGGAATCTAATGTAATCTCAGATAGCATCCACACCATGAAATAAATAACACATTACACAATAATTTGGTAACCCAAATAGGTAAAACTAGGGTGGGGATGACACCCACAAAAATCTCCACTATTGTAATAATAAAGTGTACCTGTTAAGGTTACAATGTTTGATTACAAAATGTAATCTACCATGTTAGAGGTCTGCCTGGTTAAGAGCTTCAGATCATTACAATCTACCCTATTAAAGGATTTAAACTTACAATGAAGTAAGAAATTTGTTAAGAGATAAATAAAGGCCTGCTAAAACCACTCTGTTAAGATATTTTCACCTAATACAATGATTAGAAAGTCTCAAGTATTGATCCTTCAATATGCACTCTGATGCTGATGATGAATCTCCTCTTTATAGTATCTCTTCTGATCTTATAATCTGATATACCTTTACTCTGTTGTTCACTGTGTTATACTTTGCTTGATCTCTACTTCTAAACAAAATAACCCTATGTGTATTTCACTTCAAAATGTAATCACTTGACAATTACTCTTCTTCCTCTTGCACATACTACATACTACAAAATAGGGTTTCGAAGCAATCTAATATATCTATATAGATCTGACAGTGAGATCTAGATCAATGATCAAGATCCAATACCCATACCATGATGGTATTACAATTAATGTTTACAATGAGTAATGCATAAGATAAAACAATTAAATGCATAACTAACTTAGTATAAGAATATTAAATGCACACATAAGTTGGCCCAAAAAGCTTATACAAGTCAGTCGGATCACTTATCCTTGAAGTTTGTATCATTCCTGACAATTATACAAAAACTATCCTACTCGGAATTTAACATCCCTATCGCTACTTGGCTCAGCAAAGTAACTCGGCTCAGCAATGTAACTAGGCATATTGAAAAATACTCAACAATGTTGCTTGACCTTGTATAGTTTTAGCTCGGCCACAGTGATAGCCAACTAAAACTTCCTAATGAAATGACTAAGTGTGTGTCACTAATCATCAATAGATCTTAGAGATTAACAATCTCCCCCTTTGATATTAGTGGCATAAACACTTATCATTACTTCTTTACATTTCATCAAAAGTATTGCCTAAGTACGCTAAGTACTCCCCCTAGGAATATACTTATACAAAAAGTTTACAATGCCTTCAAAAATTATATACAAGTGTACCTTTGTTGTATTGATGTATCCTTTCATAACTCCTTACCAACTTCCTTACTGACTTCCTCCTTCCATAGTACTAACTTCCTTACTAACTTCCCCCTTGTTTTTGTCACTGATTGCTGGTGGGGTTAAGTTGTACTTATCCAAAAATTGCTTATGAAGCTGCAGGGTGGAATCAAATGTTGTATCCCAGTTTTCCTTTACAACCTTCATAACTTCCAGTTTGATTTCTAGCTCAGCAGCTAGACTCACTAAACTTTCTGCATTTAATAGATTTGCACTGCTTTGTGATAACTCCTTGGCTTTTGAAAGTTCCTTCTATATTACCTCCAAATGAGGCAGCAAGCTTGTCTGTATAGTTATCAACTTGGCCCTTATGCGACCATCTTTAGCCATAAGCTCGGCTATTCTCCTTTGTGCATTTATCAACTTATTAAAATGTAAAGATCTTGAGGTAGTATCTTTACCTAAAGTATTACCAGTTGATCTGAAATCTAACTGTAGCTTCTCAACAAGCTGTAAATTATCCTTTGTGAAAAATTCAACATCACATAATTTCCTATACAAAGAATAAAAAATTGGCTATAACTTTCTCTAAGGTTTCTACAAGAACAAAAAGTTCAACCTATTTTTTTGCTATCTCTTATGAGATCTTCTTTAGACCTTTGCTCTCAAATCTTCTCCGGGACCATTGTAGAAGCTTCTCATTGCTGTCAATGTCCTCATCTATTACTTTCTGTACAATGGTGATGAGTTGATCTATGATTGGAGCTTGAGGAATTTCATCCTCTAAGTCAAAATCTTTTGTAAATATGTCTTTGATGTCATGCAACACTTCCTTTTTCTTTTGTTCTATCTTCATCTCTTCCTATCTTTTCTTCCTTTTAAGCAACTCTTGAAGAGTCCCAATTTGTTCAAAAGATAACTCATTGGGATCCCATTGTGGAATCACAATGAATTCATCTAATGGTACATCTATAATCAGTGACTTCTTCTTCAACATCTTCTTCTTCTTCATTTCCAGAGAAATTATGCTCACTAGCATAATGTATTTCCCTTTGATAGTTTCAGCCTCCAATGTCTCCTTCAATTCTGTCAATATAGTCTATGGATTCAGCATACCACTAGTTTTAGGACTTGTGGGAGTGGATGATGCAGAGTGTGGTAACTCAACCAGCACTTGTGCTACCTCTTCTTCTTTAGGCTTATCAAAAACATCTGTTTTTACTACTCCACTATCTAAAACTATCTTCACAACCTCTAAAATAGGTGGATCTTGTGAACTTACCTCTTTTTCCTTTGCTTGTTGTTGCCCTTCACTTTGCTGAGTACTGAAAACTTCAATTTTCTCACTAGATGTTGTGGACTTTTCTTCTTCAGTATCAACTACCTTAATAGGTGAACCAGTGTCTTTTCCACTCGGCATCTATTGTTCCTCGGCATTCAAATTGCTTGGATCATCAACTATATAATCCATAGGACTGTCCACAGTCAGATCAATAGAGTTATTCATCCAAAAGGGGAATTTAGTAGATTTTAGGTCAAATTGAAGGTTTTGATGTCAAATCATAAGGATTTTGATAATATTGATAATGATTGGGGTTAATTCTGAGAGTTTCAGAATAGTTTAGGAAATCATGAGGCATTTATGAACTTTGACAATGCGCCCGAATAAAGATGATAAAAAATGATTGAAAAGTGCCAATGAACTTTGATGACATTGTAAGATTGAAATGGAAATGGGGAAACATCGATGATCTTTGACAATGTTCCTAAAATGATGATCAGAAATAGTATTGACAATAATGAACAACACTATTGAATTGAAATTGATAGATTGATAGCGATATCACTGATGATCTTTGATAGTGTTATCAAATGGTTGATTGAAAGGATATGAAGCATCGATGATCTTGGAAAATTATCCTAAGATGATGATAAGATTGATTGAATTGGAATTATGGTTTGATTGATTGTTTTAAAATTGGGTTGATTAGGCATCAATGATCTTGGACAATGCCCTAGAATGGTCAGAAATGAGTCCAGACAATTCTGCAAATGATTAGGAATAGAATATGATATATTTGAACTAATTTAGGAAGGTTTGGAATGGTTTAGGATCAAATAGGATTGGTTTAGGAAGGTTAAGGAAGGTTTGGGATGGTTTAGGATCAGTTTATGAAAGTTTGAGATGGTTTTGAAATGGTTTGGGAAATGGTCGATCTGATAGAGAAAGTAGAATTGTTAGTAAATAATTAAACAATTTTGAAATATTCAATCATTAATGAAAGACACAATGTCTCTATACAATAAATATTATATGTGCAACATAGAGGAATAATTAGGTCACAAAAAAATGTTTTGATTGTAATGCGAACAATGTTAAAACATGTAGACCAACAGGCTCGAACCATTTTTAGGTGTCTACAGTATCCAAAGATTGTAGGACCCCTTGGGACACACTTGAGTGTTCTAATGTGTCCCTGAGGGTCAAAGAGGGTCTTGAGGGGCCCTAGTACACCTTATCATGCGTTAGGACCCGTAGGAAGCCCTGTGACCCCTTTCAAGACATTGGACCACTCAAGTGTGTCCCAAGAGGTCGTAGGATCCCTTGGGACAAAATTGATTGTTTCAATGTGTCAAAAGGGGTCATGAGGTCTTCTTAGGGGTCCTAACACATTAGACGGTGTAATAGGACCCCTTAGGATTCCTCTTTGACCCCTAGGGACACATTGGAACACTCAAGTGTGTCCCAAGGGGTCCTACAACCTCTTGGAATACACTTGAGTGTTCTAATGTGTCGAAAGGAGTCACGAGGTCTTCCTAAGGGTCCTAACATGTGATAACATGTACTAGGACCCATTAGGTCCCTCTTTGACCCCTAGAGACACATTAGAACACTCAACTATGTCCCAAGGGGTCTTACAACCTCTTGGAAAACACTTGAATATTCTAATGTGTCAAAAGGGGTCATGGGGACTTCCCATGACCCCTTTTGAAACATTGGAACACTCATGTGTTTCCAAAGAGTTCATAGAACCCCTTGGGACATGTTCCAATGTATTTTTGGTGTCAAAGAGAGACCTAAGGGGTCCTATTATACCTTATCATAGTCGTAGGACCCATAGGAGGTCCCCATGAGCCCTTTCAACACATTAGAATACTCAAGTGTGTCCCAAGAGGTCATAGGACCCTTTGGGATACACTTGAGTGAGGCAATGTATTCTCAAAGGTCAAATAGGAATCCTAAGAGGTCCTAGTACAACTTCTCATTTGTTAGGACCCCTAGGAAGACCCTATAACCCCTTTTGAAACATTGGAAAACTCAATTATGTCCCAAGAGGTTTTAGGACACACTTGAGCATTCCAATGTGTTGAAAGGGGTCACAGGGACTTCCTAGGGGTCCTATTATGCCTTATCACATGTTAGGACCCCTAAGAAAATCCCATGACCCCTTTCGACATATTAGAACACTCAAGTGTTTCCCAAGGGTTCGTAGGACACCTTAGCACACACTTGAGCATTCCAATGTGTCAAAAGGGGTAATGGGGACTTTCTAGGGGTCCTAGTATGCCTTATCACATGTTAGGACCCCTTAGAAGTCCCTATGACCCCTTTCAACACATTATAACAGTCAAGAGTGTCCTGAGGGGTTGTAGGACCCCTTAAGACACACTTGGGCATTCCAATGTGTCAAAAGAGGCTATGGAGACTTCTTAGGGGTCCTAGTATACCTTATCATGTGTTAGGACCCCTAAAAGTCCCCATGACCCCTTTTGACACATTAGAACACTCAAGTGTGTTCTAAGGGGTCGTACGACCCTTTGGGACACACTTGAGCATTCTAATGTGTCGAAAGGGGTCATGGGGATTTCCTATGGGTTCTAGTATGTCTTATCACGTGTTAGGACTCCTTGGAAGTCCTCGTGAACCCTTTCAATACATTATAACACTCAAGTGTATCCCAAGGGGTCGTAGGACCCCTTAAAATACACTTGAGCATTCCAACATGTTGAAAGGGGTTACAGGGACTTCCTAGGGGTCCTAGTAGCCCTTATCACATATTAGGACCCCTAGGAAGTCACCATGACCCTTTTCAACACATTAGTACACTCAAGTGTGTCCTAATGGGTCGTAGGACCCCTTAGGATAGACTTCAGCATTCCAATGTGTCTAAAGGGGTCATTTGAACTTCCTACGGGTCCTAGTACATGTACTAGGACCCCTAGAAAGTACCCATGACCCCTTTTGACACATTGGAATGCTCAAGTGTGTCCCAAGTGGTCCTATGACCCCTTGGGACACACTTGAGCATTCCAATGTGTCGAAAGGGGTCATAG
>MU224140.1:10207675-10235215 GCA_018584345.1 Thuja plicata
TATATATATATATATATATATATATATATATATATATATATATATATGAGCTCAATTTTGGCATCATTGTACTTGTTTATATATTTCTTTAGATTTGTATGTCTTATGAGATGTTTCTTATATGATTAGATTTATGGATTAGAAATGTATGCCATGGATGAATATGCAAATGTTTATGCACATGTTTTATTGATGTATGAATGCAGTGCAATGATAGATGTTAGATGGATAAATTCTATGTATGATTTTATTTATGCTTATAATGGATGCACATGTTTATGGATATATAAATTCAAATGAATGTATGGAAATGTACTTTTAGAAATGAATGTAATGCAATGAATGCAATGGTACTAATCATCTCATGCAAGATATCGCAATATACAACAGGTACTAACCAAAAGAATACAAATCAAGATTGAGAGCGAGGACCGAACAATTGTGCAGTCAGGAGGAAGCCATGATAAAAGATGAGGACCTTTGAAGAATGAGAATACAATGAAGAGAGCACCAAAATTGTCGCTATGCAAGCCTAAAATGCGAATGCAAGACTACAATGCAAATGCAATCCTAGGACTTGGTTGTTGGACTCATCGTATTTATCATCATCGAGTACTTTTGGAACATCAGAGTCAATACAATCCTTACTAGTGCTATTATGACCATAAGAATATGAATATGACTTTTATTGGATAAAATGTAGGAAACGAACATAAGCACCAGGGCACAAAAGCCAAGGTGACCTGAACATTGTTTCCAGTTTGATATAGTAAGAGTTCGTAAGTAAACAAACATAGAAATAACAGTCAAGGAGATAGTTCCAACCTCCCCTTGGTGTACAAATAAACACGATTGAGGGATGTGAGGCTTTTCCACCTTAATGTAGAAGCTCTCATCACATACACCCTGTTTATTTGACGTTGCCGGATCATCGAAACCACACCCACAAGGAGTAGACAAAGAAAATATCAGTGAAATTCATGAGAACAAACATCATACAAAGAAAGAGACAATCATAGCTTAGCACGTTTCAAGGTTTATGAATGTGCCTATGTTTTGGGGTGTTGAGAAACACTGTCATGCTTGTGAGTGCAATGTGTTTGATTTTTATCGAGAGATGTTTACATTGCAAGATATCCAATGTGTGTTGAAAAACACAGATGTGTCCAAAGAGAGTGTTGAAAAAAACTGTTTGATTAAGGTGTTGAGAAACACCAGTTCGTGCCAGTAGAGAGTTGTCCTTTGACAAGATTACTGACTCAAGTGTAAATAGAAGATCGATCATGTTGGTTGTATTCCTGGTTCTAGTCTATTTGCCAAAATTTTGTGATCCTCATGCTCTTTACTTTCCTAAAGATAGAAGTCTCTCATTTATTTGTATTATCCTTGTTGATTTTTTTAGGGTCTTCAAGTCAAAATCTATGTGAAAGTGCAAAACCTTGAAACCCTAGGTCTTGTTTTAAGCCAAAATGAGAAAAAACCCTAAAAGTGTTCATGTTTCTATTTTGGCATTACCTTTTTGAAACAACTTAAGTCATGTGTTTTAAACCATAGTCACCTTGTCGCATAATCCTAACAGCATATTCCTTTTTGTTTTGAGACCTAGTGATTAACTATTGTCAGGATGTCTCTCATGGAAATAGAATATTTTTTTTGTTTTGTGAGACTTGGCAGAGCCCTTCAGTCATGAAGTCTCCAAATAAAGAAACATGTCAGCAATTAGCAAAGGGGCCCACAGATGAGTTGCGGTGTCGCGTGAATGATCCAGCAGTTAGTGAATTTTTATGAGACTTGGCAATTGCTTCAGCCACGTAGTCTCTGAATTGGCTTACAGTTATGTAATAAGTATAAAGTTCATGTCGCGTAGTCTCCAAATGTTTTAATAGTTAAGTGAAAGATGCTGAGACTTCGCGACTAACCACATGCAATTTGAAATGAAAGACAGTTGGGTGGTCGCTAGATTAAGATGCTAAGTCAGTTTTTATGTAGTGATTCAGAGACAAGAAATGGAAGGAGACACGTGTCCAAAGGTGAAAGGATTAAGAGGTTTTTCGCATGGTCTCCTAAAGGAATGAAGGCATCTGGCGATTAAGAGACTAGGGTTATAAAGTGCTTTGTTGTCGCATAGTCTCTAAATTAATATAAAGGTATTAAAAAATCATCAACGACTTAGCAGAGCCGTCGGATGCAAAGATGAATAGATCAAATGGTGGTCAAGTAGTCTCTGATCAAAAAGGCTTAAAGGTAAAAGTACTCGCGACTTGGAGATAGTTGTTTGTCACGTAGTCTCTGAATTAAAACCAAAAGCAAATGTTTTTGCCTAGTCTCTGAAAGATTTATCAACAAACATTTATACTCAGTGATTAGGCAACTAAGGTTTGTCGCAGGGTCTCATAAAGAAGAAGTAACATTCAACAACTTGGAGATAACTGTAATAGATAAAGGTAACCATCAATCACAGAGTCTCTGAATAAAATGTAAGTTAAGTTTTTCATCTTGCCAATTTGATTTCTTTAGTCGCGTGATCACCAGAAATAAACCATGGTTAGCTAGGCAAAGAAAGTAACATAGTCGCTTGGTCTCCAGAAGAATTGATGGTTATGAAGTTGGGTCAGTGACAAGGAGGTAATACACAGTCACAAAGTCACTGAATATGAAATTTTAGAAAAGGCGACAGTTGCTGACATAACAACATCAATCATTTGGCATCCAATGAAAATCCAAAATATTGATTGATTAATAAAAAGGTAGCTGAGATGTATGATAAATAGCCAATCATGTGAAGGCATGTCACATTCTTTGAATTTTATAAGGTTTTTCTGAAGATACACATATATGAATTTGAATTCCTGTCACACTCATGAACTACGGCTAGGTTTTCAATCAATTTTATAGCATGCTAAATTGAATACAGAATTGATGATTTTCCAAATGATGAGCCATGTATTTTAAATAGTTACCATAAAGAGTTGATTGAAGGCTCATTTTTTAACTTATCTTGCATTCAGAGTTACAGAGCGAAGAAGTGCTAGGTTTTCTGAATTGAGAGAGGAAATTGGATAATTTGTAGAGTACTCAGTTGATTGTCAAGTTTTGAATTGCTGTGAACAGTGCACAAAGAACAGAAGTGTACCCTGAGAGAAGATTTGCTTCAATATTGGTAAAGAAAAGAGGATTGAAACAATGAAAATATGAGTAGAGCAATCAATGTGGCTTCTACCAGTGGGAGGAGCGATGAGATAGATGATGATACTAAGGGTTCAAAATGAATTATTCTGATGAATTCCTCAAATTACTGTCGGGTTCCACACAAAACAAAAGAGAAAATGCAAATGTGCTTACTGATGATTACTACGAGATCAGGGATGCTGACACTCTGGGAACAATAGGTTTTTCTCTTTCCAACTACTTTTATAAAAATTTTGATAAGGCCACTCTAGTGTCAAACCCATGGACCTGTGGTCTGGCTAGGTTAATTGTCCCTAACGTCTATATAGATGTACACTTGTTTTTAGGTCTTGCCATGCACTATGATGTCTTGTCCAAGACAATTAAGAAAAATGATGGCACCACCCTGCTTATCCTGAATAGAAACTCATTTATGCAAGCCTTTGGTTTTTATAGTACCATGTCCACAAAAATTGATATTGCTAAACAAGAAGAGAGGTATAGGTTAAAGCCTAGAATTGCTAGGGGACAATTGTAGAAACACATTCATAAGGAGGTTAGGAATCATCTTACTCCTATACTCGGTATAGCACCCTACTGCTTTACGGACCTACATTTCTATATCAAATATATTGCCTATGCCCTATGTAGAGTGTTAGGGAGAGATGCAGGAGCTGAGAAGATTAATGATGGGACTTTAATGATGGTTCTAGACTTACAAGAGGTGCATTCCAGCACCAGTTATGACTATATACAATACATTATTGATGAGATGCATGAATCTTTTGTAGCAACACAGAAGAAGATGAAGGATCCCAAGGAAAAGGAACCTAGGTTCTTTCATTATTCCATCCTGATGCATCTGCTTTTACATTTAAACTTTAGGATCATGGATGTAAACAATTTGGATCCTCAAAGGATTTTTAAGGACAAGCCTAATCCCATTTAGTTTTGGGTTAGGATTTGGAACTATACATCCAAAGATTGTGATTACTATGCATTTGAGAACTAGGTGGTATATCCAATAATGCAGAGCATGGGCATCAGCAAGACAAGGCTCCCGATCAAGGTTCTGCAACTACTGAGGCCTTGTGATTATGTAGAAAAGTGGGAGGGAGATCATAACTGGAGAGACTTCTTTATTAAGGAGAACATTAACATGATCAGAGTTTATGGATGTGTACATCCACCACATATCTTTCCCTACCATGTGCCATCAAGATTTGCTGCCATGGAATTCATCTAGCAGCTTTTATTGATAGATAATGAGCATTTTGCACCTCATAGGAAGGGGAACCTAACCCCTAGCCAATTCATAATTTTCAATTTCACTATTGGCAAAGGTGCCATTGATACAGTCAACTAGTGGTTGGAGAGCTATAGAATGGGGGTAGCCTCATACAGATATATTGATCATAGGGGTTTTATGGCAGGAGTTAAAAGGTTGTATACACCCACAATCCCCAATACAAATGTCCATTGTGAGTGTATTGAAGAGGATGCAACAAGAAACCTTCAGGATGAAGATGAAATCAGAACAAGAAGGGAGAGGATTCAGGAATTAATGAGGCTGGAAACACAAATAAAGATAAATGGATTGGCTTTTGGAGGCTTCTATCCTAATTTTCCCTACTTTGATAGACTCAAAGCCATGATTGATAATTTTTATGTGTTTTGTGAGCAACTTGACAATGTTCTAGATAAGAAAGGACCCCAGGAGCCTGAATATTCAGAGTCAAAATATGAAAGTGACGGTGATGGTGGCTATGCCCATCCACCTCAATATGATCAGCCTCAATAGGATGAAGTAGAGGTACCACAGTTGTAGGGAGAGGAAGGCCATATCATTGACCTAATAGAGGTCTCCCAACCAGACGATGTAGAAGAGCCTTCAGCCAAGAGGCAAAAGGTGGACATAGGCCAGCCTTCAACTATGAGGCAGGAGAAGAAAAAGGATAAAGCAAGTGCCTTGGTTCATGCGAATAGGTTATATGACCATAACCTAAGAAAATTGATTCGACAAGGAAAGAAGCAACAAATAGATGTAGAGGAAAATATTGAGTTGCCTCTCAATTCTTGTATTGATGAAAGATTACTCCATCAACAACGATTCTTATGTGATGATGGTTTCATCAAGACTGATGAATTTAAAGCTTTTCTAAGGTGGAAAAAGAAAGAGGAAATAAGATCTCAATTGAAAGTTCATGGGGAAGAAACAATCACAAATGAGGCTCTATTGGCCCTACAATCATATGACCCTGACAGTGAGGATATCTCACCAAATGAGGCCAGGAAAATGGTGATAAACAGTGGCATATTTCTTGCTGAGGGCTGGGACTTAGCCTCATCTTTCATAATTGATCAAATAAGAAAACAGCCGAATTTGAAAATGGCAAGTGAGGTACAAATGGGAGACATGATTAAGGGTTTTGGGTAAAGCTCAAAGTCTCAAGCCTTTGCCATGTGGAGCCTTTTCCCAAAAGACCAGAAACCTTAGTTGGTAAGAATCCAAGAGAATATGGTGGGTAATTAGATGGTTTGGTCGGTGCAGAATACAGGGGATCTAGAGATATCCCAGATTATGACACACTAGGCACACTTAAATGAGGACAAAACTAAAACATTGTCTGATAAGTGTAGCATTTTTATACAGGAGACCAGTGCATTGGCACAAGAACGAGAGATGTGCCACATTAAGATACACCAACAAAATTAGGTGATTGCAAAGCTAATAAAGGAATTAGAAGAAAAGCCTAAGGTGGTGTATGTACCTTCACAACAACCTTTGCAAATTGCAGAAAAAGCAAAGTCAGAGGAGGTGGTTGAGAAGGAGGACATGGGAGAAAAGAAGAATGAGGTAGCCTTGAATGCATTTAGGTGCATTTTACAACACAGGATTGATATATTAAAGGATAAGATAGATGTCATCCTCAATGCATATAATAAGTTTCCCACCTTACATACAGAGATAACATTGTACCTTGCTTTATTGAACCCTTATTTTGTTAATTGGTCTCCTAAAGTGCAACTATTTGATAAGCTTTCCTTTTTGCAGCCCTTGAAATCAGATTTACTTGAGGTGGTGATAGAAGTAGGAGATGAAATTAAAAAGGTAAATGTGGCCTTGTCATTCTTTAAAGGAAAGTTCAACCACGTAGAGGTTAAATTGAGCATGTTTCCTTCAAATTTCAACAGATTTGTTCCTTCCCTTAGAGGAGAAGATGATCAAATAAAGGCCTTGGAGGTCTGGAAGAATGATTTTGATAGTAAGATGCCTAATAATGAGGCATTCATTTTAGGATCTGATTTAGATATTGAAGGCTTTAATAAGATTTTGGATGAGGACTTCAGAGCTGAAATTGACATCAATAAAATTTTGGTGGATGTTAAGAGAATTACTGATATCAGGTGGGAAAGGAAAAAGGCACAGGTACAAAGCACTCAGGACTTCAAGTGGCCAACTGAAGATGAGGTAACAACATGGGACCTGATGACTAGGCCTAAGAAGAAGAAGCCTGAAATTGAGGAGGAAATTCTTGATGAAGAGTAGAGGAGAACACTTGGCACCTGATCATTAAGCATAGGGAGGTTAGCTATTTATGGAGATAAGTGTAAGTTAGCCTGTAATGGCGGTCACTTAGTCTTGCTACAACTATTAGAAGCTATGTTGAACATTGTCAGACAAAGGCGCCAGATTCTAGATAGGACAAAGAATATCATATCGATATCCCCTGTTCTTGTCCTCCCACCGCTTCTAAAATCCTTTTCTTTTGTCTTTTATGTACTTTTAGGGTTAGGTTCCTTAAACCATTTGAGGCTTGTTGCATCCTAAAATAAAGGATCCCAAGATGGTTAAGGGCCTATATATAGGTTCAAAATTTTAATAGTTCAGAGGAGATGAAATATAATTGAAGACAGAGTTTTTGATTTCTTTATGTGTTTTGAGCTTTTTAAGTCTTTACATGTACTTGAAACAAAATATATGAATAAAAATATAGTGCAACTTTATTTTACATTGTTGTTGTCTCTTTGCTTATTGTATGCACTCTTTTATGTTTAATCTATAAGGCATGTTAAACATATTAGCTATAAGGTAGCTATTTAATTATTTGCAAGTTTCTTCTAAGGGAAGAATTAAACTTTCTGAGTAGTTTCAGAGAGTACTGCACTAACTGAGGATTTGATACAATATTGTAGAAGTGATAGGATAATTTTGCAAGGAATTTTTATCTAATTAGTATGTAGGTTGTAAGGCATCCTACAATATTCTTATTTATATATTTCAGTGGATTTACATCTTTTGACTCTATTTTCTCAAGGATAGGCACTGGTCTAGAGTTTGTCAAGTGATTCATCATCATCCAAGCATTCAAAAACTATTTAAATCAATCACTTTCAAAGTATTTTGTAGAATCAATTGTGTACTCAAAGGTCACAGTTGAAGTTTGTTGATTTCTTGAAGAGTAAATCAAATAGGTTATTCCTGCTAAATTCACAAGAGTTATAAAAGGAAAGAAGAATGTATTTCTTGATTATGTTGTTGCCTGCCATCATCAAGATATTGATTTGGATTGCCAAGATTTTTCTCAGAATAATCATAGTGATTTGTATTATTATATACATATCCATCTAAAACAGAGCATTCAGCACATAAGGTTCAATCCACTCTAAAGATATTGTTAAGACAATAATCAGTCATAGGTAAAACCTGCCTGAGTCAATGGATCTCAAAAAAGAAGGAGGTGGTAATAGATATCCCCAGTGTTATCAGGAACTTCATCAATTAGTGTTTTTTCCCTTGCTTGAGTCATAGTGTCAAAAGGCATTAGGGGTCATAGAGTTGTTTAAGTAAGATTTCAAGTATCTTTCAGAGACCTAGCAAGAAAAAACTCTAACAAATTGGCGACTCTACTTGGGATACCGGTGGTTGTTGTCATATTATCCTTTGATAAGTATTCATTCATCCCAAGTTATTGGGTGGCGACTATAAAATAAAATCTCTGAGATTAGTGCAAATTGAGTGAATATCTTTCATAATGAATACTAGGTCAAGGATGAGGACAGATCCTGAGAAAGTATTATATGGTGGACTTCCATCATCATCAAGAAAGGAGATGTCTTAGAGAAAAAAGAAAGATCCAGTCAACATGGATGAGACCCCTCCAAGAGGTAGAGAGGGTAATATTAGGAGAGAAATGAATGTAAGTCAGCATTCTCATGATGGAAATACTTCAGAGTATGAAGAAGCAACTGAAAGGGTACTAGAAACACCCACAGTCACCTCTACTTCTAATGAGAGAGAAGAGACTAGTACGTCTAGTTCAGATTTAGAAGATGCTCCCTCTGATATGCTGGCAAATGAAGAGAAGTTCATCTTGAAACAGCTTGCCCTGGTTCAACAAATGAAGAAAGAGAGAGAAATGAGAAAGAAAAAACAAGATCATAAGGATGTTGATAAAAATAGAAGAAGATCTTCAAAACATCAGAGTATAAAAGAGACAGAAAGGTCTCAGAGGGACCAAGAAATATCAGTCACTCATAAAGCTCCTATTTTACAAAAGGATAAAGGAAAGCAAAAGATGAGTGAAAGTAGAAATCAAACACCTAAGTTTCAAAAGCCTTTGATAGAGCAAATGTCCAAGTTAGATATTGACTTAGAAAAGTTGAGAATTGAAAAAGAAACCATGGAAAAAATGTTGGAAAAAGCACAAATGGAGGCTGCCACTATTGAAATGAAGAAAAAGATAGATTTCTTACAGTCCTCAAAGTATTCTTATACTGGACTAGAGAATACCACTACTTCTAGAGAAAAAACCACCACTTTCAAGGAATATGATAGCTTTCAAAGGAAACCATTACACACTGAAAGGTACAAACAATTTAATTTTGTTGGTATCCCTAGATATCCTAATGCTTTTCCTAAGGATGTGGGTGATATTGGAGAAAAACTCCCTAAGTTTTCAGGTAATAATGTTATATCTTGTGAAACACATCTAAGAAAATTCATTGATTTTGTTGATGATTTGAATATCACTCATGAGGATGTATTGATGAAATTATTTGTTTAGTCCTTGGTTGAAGATGCAAGAGAATGGTTTAGAAGCCTATCTATTGGATCTGTTGTCTCTATGGATGAGTTGATTGAATTGTTTAAAGATCAATATGGAGACAAAACAAATAAAGGATTTTTATTGAATGAGTTCAACAATATTAAAAAGAACTATAATGAAGAAGTCACAGAGTTCAATACCATATTTCAAAGAGCTATGCACAAGTTATTTCAGAAGATAAGGCTAGATGAAGAGGTATGTCTAGAAACTTATTTGAACGCTTTTGATTCTAAAATGGGATATGCTCTTAGAGATAAAAACCCTAGAACTCTTACTGATGCTTATAAAATAGAAGTCAATATTGAAATGAATAGAAGAGTATCTGGTAAGTTAAATAGGAGGGATGATTCAAGATTTAGTAGGAGCAATTTGAAAGAACCAGAGTATAAAGAATATAAAGCTCCCCAGAATAATAGACCCTCTTATAATGCTACCTACAATCCTCAGAATAGGATACAAAACTATCCTTATGGGACTCAGTTCAAGGAAGGAAAGCCTATTACTATACTCAAAAAAGATAAAAAAAACAAAAGAACTCCAGACCCTCTTCACAAAAACTCTGTTCATTTTTGCAATGATGATACTTGGTGTGAAGCATGTGAGGCTCCTCATAACCCTAATTTTTGTATTATTTCTTTAGACTTGAGAGTAAGTGAAGAACAAGGGAATGATGATGGTGAACAGTGTGATCATAGTATGACCAATACCTATTCATGCCATGATATAGATTCAGACAATGAAGAGGAAAATCATGATTATTATATTTCACAAAGGAGGATGGAGAATCATCATCAACAGATCTTATTTGATAGTGAAATTGAGGAGACTGATGATGATATAAGATGTTATGCCCAAGACAATCAAGATGTTCCACTCATCAGGAAAGCTTCAGATGAAGAGAAGGCTAGAATCACTGCAGAGTTAGTGAATAAAGCTAGAAGCAATTACCACTTGAGGAACAGGGTGGTAGGTGGTGTTGGTAGCCAACCCTCAAGTGTCTTTATAAAGGAAAATAAAACAGACACGAAATATGTGCAGAAAAAAGATGGACCTAGCGAAAATGTAAATAAACATAAGGTCAAGATCATTACAAAAGCCATAGAGCCAAATGTTGTACAAGAGGAAGATATGAAAAGACAAGAAAAATTGTTCCTGTTCAAAAGATAGGAAATAAAAAGTTAAAAGAGTCAACTCTAAAAGAACACAATGAAGAAAATGATGTCACTATTGATAGATCAAAATGTTCAGATATGAGATACACTCCAGTAGATATGGGTTAATGTTTTTCCTAGATGATAGTTAAGGTTCCATTTCTGGAAATGATGAGAATTAAAGAACATAAGGAAAAAGTAATGTCATTATTAAACAGTGTACCCACAATAAAGGTTCGGAGTCCAGTGGATGTTTCCAAGAGGAAAATTACCAAGGAAAATGAAGTAGAGGTGTTGACATCTGAAATTCCTCAAATATTCTTGAATGCAACTTCTTCCCCAAAAGTTGTTGACCCATTTTTTCTTTCATTGATAATTAATGATAAGATGCTCAAAAATTGCATGATTGATTCAGGAGCCTCTAATACAGTTATGTCAGTTGAAGTCATGAGGGCAATGGGGCTACAAGTTGATACACCTTATGGGAGATGTAGAGCTATGGACTCTAGAGAGGTCCCTGTAATTAGTACCATTGAGGCTATGCCTTATAGACTTGCAGTATGCCCTGATGTAGTAATGACTATGAATTCTCTAGCAGTTGACATACCACCTCATTATGGCATGTTGCTATCAAGAAAATGGAGTGCTCGAATGGGAGGTAGTTTACAAAATGATTTATCATATGCTACTTTCAACATTGCTGGAGAAAATGTTAAGGTCTTAAGGGAGAGTAGAAATCCCCACATGATAGAAAAATTTGAAGACACTAATGTTAACTGTTGCATTGACATAGACATGGAAAATTTTAGGATACAAAAAAATGAGCTTTATTTCCAAGATCAAGAGGTTGACCTTTTGAAAAAAGAGTTAATCAAGCAGGAAGATGGGTTGTGGAAGATGTACTTTGATGGTGGTTTCTCTAAAGAAGGATCAAGGGCAAGAGTATTGTTGATATCTCCATCAGGTACAAATTTTAAGTACTCATTTTTGTTGGCCTTCCAATGTACAAACAATACTACAGAGTATGAGGCTTTAGTCTTAGGACTTGAAATTGCTATCAAACATGGTATAAAATGTTTAAAGGTTTATGGTGATTCTGAGTTGGTGGTAGCACAAGTCAGATCTAAATATGCTATAAAAAATGATAGATTGAAAATGTACAAGTATGCTATTTGGGATCAACTTGAAATGTTTGATGCCTTTGATATAAGTTGGTTAGAAAGGTCAAAAAATATTATGGCTGATTTTTTAGCAAATGTTGCTTTAACAAATGATGATTTGACCTTACATGAGGTGTCAATACTAGAAGTCAAAACAAGACCAGTGGTTCCAGACAACATATGCAACTGGAAGGTATTCCAGGATGATCAAGATATTTTGAGGTTCATGCAATGTTTAGACCATTATGAGAACCAGAGTATAGATTATAGTTCCTTACTAGAACATGATGATGAAAAAGACTACATCTTTGGAAATGAAATTGTCCAATTATGTTCTAATCAGATTCCTAGGGATCTGGTTGAGCTTGAAGCATTGTTTATAAGTCAACAAAATGATTCATCAAAGTTAAGCAATGCCAAGATTGAGGATTTAGAAGAAATAAACTTAGGATCTCAAAGTAGTCCTCAAATAGTTTATATTGGGAAAGGTTTAGATCCTCACATAAGAATAAATCTGATTAAATTACTGAGAAGATATAAACATGTCTTTGCTTGGTCATATGAGGAAATGAAAGCATACAGAGAAGACCTTTTTCAACATGAAATCCCATTGAAATCAGATGTGAAACCATTTACACACAAACAAAGGCCTATTAACCCCTTGTTGGCTCCTAAAATGCAGCAAGAGTTGATGAAACTCAAGGATGCTGGGATAATCAAGCCTGTCAGACATTCAACTTGGGTATCAAATTTAGTGCCAGTTAGAAAAAAGAATGGTGATATCAGACTATGTGTGGATTTCAGGAACCTAAATATTGCTTCATTGAAAGATAACTATTCATTACCTAATATGGAAGCAATGTTACACAAGGTGACTGGTTGTGAGTTGCTATCTATGATGGATGGTTTCTCAGGGTACAACCAGGTTTTAGTAAAAGAGTTAGAGCAATATAAAACTACATTTACTACTCCATGGGGAACTTATGTGTATATCAGAATGCCTTTTGGATTAATAAATGCAGGGGTGACTTTTCAGAGGGCTATGGATGTTGCTTTCAAGGAATTCATTGATCTATTCATGGTTATTTATCAAGATGACTTAACTGCATATTCCAAAAGGGCTATTGATCATTGTGATCACTTGGATAAGATTTTTAACAAATCATTGGAATATGGTGTCTCACTAAATCCCAAGAAGTGTTATTTTACAGTCAAAGAGGGGAAGTTGTTGGGACATATAGTGTCTAGGGAAGGGGTAAGAATAGACCCTGAGAGAGTAGAAGCAATTCAAAAGGTGATTGCTCCAAAGATCTTAAAAGGTGTGCAATCTTTCTTAGGAAAGATTAACTTTGTCCGAAGATTCATAGTAAATTTTGCATAAATTGTTAAACCCATTGTCAAATTATTAAAGAAGGATGCCAAGTTTGTTTTGAATGAAGAATCTCAATAGGCATTTGAAAAAATAAAGAAAGCAGTACGGGAGACTCTATTTTTGAAATCTCCAGATTATACCAAGCCTTTCTCTTTGTTTTCATTTGCATCATTCCATACAATTGCTACTATTCTCCTTCAAAAGGATGAACAAAGTTTTGAACATCCCATAGCTTTTTACAATAAGTCCTTGCAGGCTGCAGAGCTTAACTATGAAGTAGTGGAGAAACAAGCTTATGCATTGGTAAAGGCTATGAAATATTTTAGGCACTACTTGGTTTGTGCTAAGGTATAGGCCTATGTTCCTCATTCAGCAGTAAAGGATATCCTTACACAGTCAGAGGTAACTGGTAAGAGGTGTAAGTGGATCACTAGGATTCAAGAATTCAACCTTGAGATTAATATCACCAAGTTAATAAGAGGACAAGGCTTGGCCAAGCTCATGATAGAAGATAACCTGGATTTAGTATAGATGAATTAGACAGGAACACATGACCAAGCCATTACTAGTATAGAAAGGCAACCATATTATTGATATTATTTTCTTTCTCAGAAATTCTAAGTGTCCTGATCATTTGTTTGAAAATCAAAAGAGGAGTCTTAAATTGCAAGCTCAAAGGTATACTCTGATCCAAGGTGACTTGTTTTGGAAAGATAAGAATGGTGTACTATTGTTGTGCCTTGATAGATACCTAGTTGAGAAAGTTTTGACTAAAATGCATGAAGGAGAGTGTGGAGGTCAATTTTCTGCTAAAAATACCACCCATAAGATTTTAAGGGCAGGATATTATTGGCCTACTTTGTTCAAAGATACTTATATACATGTCAGGAAGTGTGAATCCTATCAAAAAATTTCCAATAAACTAAAATTTGTAGGTGCTCTATCGCTGAATCTAGTGAGTACTGAAGCTCCTTTTGCTATGTGGGGGATTGACTTTATTGGTGAATTTCAGGAGAAGTCTAGTGGTGGACATATTTGGATATTGGTTTCCACAGATTACTTTACTAAGTGGATTGAAGCTATCCCTACAAGGAAAGAAATAAGCAAGGTGGATACTGAGTTTCTCATGGAGAATATTTTAACTAGATTTGGTGTACCTACTAAATTAGTGATGGACAGTGCTATGAGTTTTAGATCAGAAGAAATGAAAACTTTCTATGAAAAGTATGGGATTACAATATCATACTCATCCCCATATCACCCACAAGCTAATGGACAAGCTGAGTCTATCAATAAGAGTATATTTAAGATACTGAAAAGGACTCTGGAACAAAATAAAAGAACATGGCACACAAAGTTGAAATTAGCTCTTTGGGCCGATAGGATAACACTAAAAAAGGAAACTGGTAAGTATCCTTTTGAGTTGGTATATGGGTTACAAGAAAGGTTTCCAATTATAAATTTATTGCCAATATGCCAATTTATACAACAAGAACATTTAGACGTCTCTGACAATATGCAAGATAGAATGATACAGCTGATTGAATTGGATGAAGCTAGGAGAAATAGTCAGAAAGAAAACATAAAATTACAGCAGAAGATGAAGTACCTTTTTGACAAAAGGGCTACTGAGAGAAAGTTCTAGGCTGGTGACATAGTTCTTCAATGGAATGCAAGAGCAGAAGACAAATGTAAGCATAAGAAATTTGAGTCTTTGTGGCTAGGACCTTTTATTGTTTCAGAAAATTTTGGCAAAGACTCATATTTATTGAAGAATATAGAGGGAGAAAATTTTGAGTTGCCTATGCATGGGCAGTTCTTGAAGCCTTTCTTTAATTGAAGATCAAATTAATGCACAAATAAATATGTATCATACTATGACCCTTTCCCTTTTTGTTTGTAAACTTCTGTAAATAAGTTTCCCTTCTGTTTTAGGTTAGTTGGTCTCTTCTTCATTTTTTGAAAGGTCTGCAACCAGAGATTCTGTGGTTCTTTACCATAAACTATGTTTAGTCAATCCTCAGGTAGAGCCACTATTGGTTGTATTCCTAGTTCTGGTATGTTTGCCAAAATTTTGTGATCATCATGCTCTTTTCTTTCCTAAAGACAGAAGTCTCTCATTTCTCTGTATTATCCTTGTTGATTTTTTTAGGGTCTTCAGGTCAAACTCTATGTGAAAGTGCAAAACCTCAAAACCCTAGGTCTTGTTTTAAGCCAAAATAAGCAAAAACCCTAAAAGTGTTCATCATGTTTCTATTTTGGCATTACCTTTTTGAAACAATTTAAGTCATGTGTTTTAAACCATAGTCGCCTTATCGTGTAATCCTAACAGCATATTCCTTTTTGTTTTGAGACCTAGCGATTAACTATTGTCGGGATGTCTCTCATGGAAATAGAATATTCTTTTTGTTTTGTGAGACTTGGAAGAGCCCTTCATTCGTGAAGTCTCCAAATAAAGAAACATGTCAGCAATTAGCAAAGGGGCCCATAGATGAGTCACGATGTCGTGTGAATGATCCAGAAGTTAGAGATTTTTTATGAGACTTGGCAATTGCTTGAGTCGTGTAGTCTTTGAATTGGCTTACAGTTATGTAATAAGTATAAAGTTCATGTTGCGTAGTCTCCAAATATTTTGACAGTTAAGTGAAAGATGTCGAGACTTTGTGACTAACCGCATGCAGTTTGAAATGAAAGATAGTCGGGTGGTTGCTAGATTAAGATGCTAAGTGAGTTTTTATGCAGTGATTCAAAGAAAAGAAATG
Source organism: Thuja plicata (assembly GCA_018584345.1). NCBI lineage: Eukaryota > Viridiplantae > Streptophyta > Pinopsida > Cupressales > Cupressaceae > Thuja > Thuja plicata. Next base: position 10,223,399 of record MU224140.1, read on the forward strand.
GAAGGAGACATGTGTCCAAAGGTGAAAGGATTAAGAGGTTTGTCGCATGGTCTCCTAAAGGAATGAAGGCATCTGGCGAATAAGAGACTAAGTTTATAAAGTGCTTTGTTGTTGCGTAGTCTCTGAATTAATATAAAGGTATTAAAAAATAATCAGTGGCTTAGCAGAGCCGTCGGATGGAAAGATGAATAGATCAAACGGTGGTCATGTAGTCTCTGATAAAAAAGCCTTAAAGGTAAAAGTACTCATGACTTGGAGATAGTTGTTTGTCGTGTAGTCTCTAAATTAAAACCAAAAGCAAATGTTTGTCGCATAGTCTCTGAAAGATTTGTCAACAAACATTTATACTCAGTGATTAGGAGACTAAGGTTTGTCGCAGGATCTCATAAAGAAGAAGTAACATTCAGCGACTTTGAGATAACTGTAATAGATAAACGTAACCATCAGTCGCAGAGTCTCTGAATAAATTGTGAGTTAAGTTTTTCATCATGTGACTTTGATTTCATCAGTCGCGTGATCGCTAGAAATAAACCATGGTTAGCCAGGCAAAGAAAGTAACATAGTCACTTGGTCTCCAGAAGAATTGAGGGTTATGAATTTGGGTCAGCAATAAGGAGATAATACACAGTCGTGTAGTCGCTGAATATGAAATTTTTGAAAATGTGGCAGTTGCTGACATAACAACATGAATCATTTGGCATCCAATGAAAATCCAAAATATTGATTGATGAATAAAAAGGGTAGCTGAGATGTATGACAGATAGCCAATCATGTGAAGGCATGTAACCTTCTTCAAATTTAATAAGGTTTTTCTGAAGATACACATATATGAATTTGATTTCCTGTCACACTCATGAACTATGGCTAGGTTTTCAATCAATTTCATAGCATGCTGAATTGAATACAAAATTGATGATTTTCCAAAGGATGAGTCGTGTACTTGAAATAGTTACCATAAAGAGTTGATTGAAGGCTCATTTTTTAACTTATCTTGCATTTAGAGTTACAGAGCGAAGAAGTGCTAGGTTTTCTAAATTGAGAGAGGAAATTGGATAATTTGTAGAGTACTCAGTTGATTGTCAAGTTTTGAATTGTTGTGAACAGTGCACAAAGAAGAGAAGTGTACCTTGAGAGAAGATTTGATTCAATATCGGTAAAGAAAAGAGGATTGAAACAAAGAAAATATGAGTAGAGAAATCAGTGTGACTTCTACCAATGGGAGGAGCGACGAGATAGATGATGATACTATGGCAAAAAGGAATTATTCTGATGAATTCCTCAAATTACTGTCGGGTTCCACACAAAACAAAAGAGCAAATGCAAATATGCTTACTGATGATTACTGCGAGATCAAGGATGCTGACACTCTTGGAACAACAAGTTTTTCTCTTTTCAACTACTTTTATAAAAATTCTCATAAGGCCATTCCAGTGTCAAACCCTTGGACCTATGGTCTGGCTAGGATAATTGTCCCTAACATCTATATAGATGTAGACTTGTTTTTAGGTCTTGCCATGCACTATGATGTCTTGTCCAAGACAATTAATAAAAATGATGGCACTGCCCTGCTTATCTTGAACATAAACTCATTTATGCAAGCCTTTAGTTTGTATAATACCATTTCCACAAAAATTAATATTGCTAAACAAGAAGAGAGGTATAGGTTAAAGCCTGGAATTGCTAGGGGACAATTGCAAAAACACATGCATAAGGAGGTTAGGAATCATCTTACTCCTATACCCGGTACAACACCCTATTTCTTTAAGGACCTACATTTCTATATCAAATATATTGCCTATGCCCTGTGTAGAGTGTTAGGGAGAGATGCAGGAGCTGAGAAGATTAATGTTGGGATTTTAATGATGGTTCTAGACTTACAAGAGGTGCATTCCAGCACTAGTTATGACTATATACAATACATTATTGATGAGATGCATGAAGCTTTTGTAGCAACACAGAAGAAGATGAAGGATCCCAAGGAAAAGGAACCTAGGTTCTTTCATTATTCCATCCTGATGCATCTGCTTTTCCATTTTAATTTTAGGATCATGGATGCAAACAATTTGGATCCTCAAAGTATTTTTAAGGATAAGCCTAATCCAATTCAGTTTTGGGTTAGGATTTGGAACTATACATCCAAAGATTGTGATTACTATGCATTTGAGAACTGGGTGGTATATCCAATAATGTAGAGCATGGGCATTAGCAAGAAAAGGCTCCCGATCAAGGTTCTGCAACTACTGAGGCCTTTTGATTATGTAGAAAAGTGGGAGGGAGATCATAACTGGGGAGACTTCTTTCTTGAGAAGAACTTTACCATGATCAAATTTTATGGATGTGTACATCAACCACATATCTTGCCCTACCATGTGCCATCAAGAGTTGCTGCCATGGAATTCATCTAGTAGCTTTTATTGACATATAATGATAATTTTACACCTCATAGGAAGGGGACCCTAACCCCTAGGAAATTTAGAATTTTCAATTTCACTATTGGCAAAGGTGCCATTGACACAGTCAGCCAGTGGTTGGAGAGCTATAGAATGGGGGCAGCCTCATACAGATATATTGATCCTGAGGGTTTTATGGCAGGAGTCAGAAGGTTGTATACACCCACAATCCCCAATACAAATGTCCATTGTGAGTGTATTGAAGAGGATGCAACAAGAAACCTTCTGGATGAAGATGAAATTAGAACAAGAAGGGAGAGGATTCAGGAATTAATGAGGCTGGAAACACAAATAAAGATAAATGGATTGGCTTTTGGAGGCTTCTATCCTGATTTTCCCTACTTTGATAGAATCAAAGCCATGATTGATAATTTTTATGTGCTTTGTAAGAAAATTGATAATGTTCTAGACAAGAAAGGACCGCAGGAGCCTGAACATTCAAAGTCAGAATATGAAAGTGATGGTGATGGTGACTATGCCCGTCCACCTCAATATGATCAGCCTCAATAGGATGAAGTAGAGGTACCACAATTGCAGGGAGAGGAAGGCCATATCATTGACCTAATAGAGGTCTCCCAACCAGACAATGTAGAGGAGCCTTAAGCCAAGAGGCAAAAGGTGGACATAGGCCAGCCTTCAACTGTGAGGCAAGAGAAGAAAAAGGATAAAGCAAGTGACTTGGTTCCTGGGAATAGGTTATATGACCATAACCTAAGAAAACTGATTTGACAAGGAAAGAAGCAACAATTAGATGTAGAGGAAAATATTGAGTTGCCTCTCAAGTCTTGTATTGATGAAAGGTTACTCCATCAACAACAATTCTTAAGTGATGATGGTTTCATCAAGACTGATGAATTTAAAGATTTTCTAAGGTGGAAAAAGAAAGAGGAAATAAGAGCTCAATTGAAATTTGATGGGGAAGAAACAATCACAAATGAGGCTCTATTGGCCCTACAATCATATGACCCTGACAGTGAGGATATCTCACCAAATGAGGCCAGGCAAATGGTGATAAACAGTGGCATATTTCTTGCTGAGGGCTGGGACTTAGCTTTAGCTTTCATAATTGATCAAATAAGAAAATAGCCATATTTGAAAATGGCAAGTGAGGTACAAATGGGAGACATGATTAAGGGTTTTGGGTATAGCCCAAAGTCTCAATCCTTTTCCATGTGGAGCCTTTGCCCAAAAGACTAGAAACCTCAGTTGGTAAGCATCCAAGAGAATATGGTGGGTAATCAGATGGTTTGGTCAGTGTAGAATACAAGAGATCTAGAGATATCCCAGATTATGACACAGTGGGCACACTTAAATGAGGACAAGACTAAACAACTGTCTGATAAGTGTAGCATTTTGATAGAGGAGACTAGTGCATTGGCACAAGACCAAGAGATGTGCCACATTAAGATACACCAACAAAATCAAGCGATTGCAAAGCTAATGAAGGAATTAGAAGAAAAGCATGAGGTGGTGTATGTACCTTCACAACAACCTTTGCAAATTGCAGAAAAAGAAAAGTCAGAGGAGGTGGTTGAGAAGGAGGACATGGGAGAAAAGAAGAATGAGGTAGCCTTGAATGCATTTAGGTGCATTTTACAACATAGGATTGATATATTAAGGGATAAGATAGATGTCATCCTCAATGCATATAATAAGTTTCCCACCTTACATACAGAGATAACAGGGTACCTTGCTTTATTGAACCCTTATTTTTTAAATTGGTCTCCTAGGGTGCAACTATTTAAGAAGCTTGCCTTTTTATATCCCTTGAAATCAAATTTACCTGAGGTGGTGACAGAAGTAGGAGATGAGATTAAAAAGGTAAATATGGCCTTGTCATTCTTCAAAGGCAAGTTGAACCAAGTAGAGGTTAAATTGAGCATGTTTTGTTCAGATTTCAACAGATTTATTCCTTCCCTTAGAGGAGAAGATGATCAGATAAAGGCCTTGGAGGTCTGGAAGAATGAGTTTGATAGTAAGATGCCTAATAATGAGGCATTCATTTTAGGATCTGATTTAGATATTGAAGGCTTTAATAAGATTTTGGATGAGGCCTTCAGAGTTGAAATTGACATCAATAATTTTTTGGTGGATGTTAAGAGAATTACTAATGTCAGGTAGGAAAGGAAAAAGGCACAGGTACAAATCACTCAAGACTTCAAGTGGCCAACTGAAGATGAGGTGACAACATGGGACCTAATGACTAGGCCTAAGAAGAAGAAGCATAAAATTGAGGAGGAAATTCTTGATGAAGAGTAGAAGAGAGCACCTGGCGCCTGATCATTAAGCATAGGGAGGTTAGCTATTTATGAAGATAAGTGTAAGTTAGCCTGTAATGGTGGTCACTTAGTCTTGCTACAACTATTAGAAGCTATCCTGAACATTGTCAAACAAATGTGCCAAATTCTAGATAGGACAAAGAATATCAGATCGATATCCCCTGTTCTTGTGCTCCCACAGCTTCTAAAATCCTTTTCTTTTGTCTTTCATGTAATTTTAGGGTTAGTTTCCTTAAAGCATCCGAGGCTTGTTGCATCATAAAATAAAGGATTCCAAGATGGTTAAGGGCCTATATATAGGTTCAAATTTGTAATAGTTTAGAGGAGATGAAATATAATTGAAGACAGACTTTTTGATTTCTGTCTGTGTTTTGAGCTTTTTAAGTCTTTATATGTACTTGAAACAAAATATATGAATAAAAATACAATGCAACTTTATTTTACATTGTTGTTGTCTCTTTTCTTATTGTATGCACTCTTTTATGTTTAATCTGTAAGGCATGTTAAACATATTAGCTATAAGGTATCTATTTAATTATTTGCAAGTTTCTTCTAAGGGAATAATTAAACTTTGTGAGTAGTTTCAGAGAGTACATTAATAACTGAGGATTTGATACAATATTGTAGAAGTGATAGGATAAGTTTGCAAGGAATTTTTATCTATGTAGTATGTAGGTTGTAAGGCATCCTACAATATTCTTATTTATATATTTCAGTGGATTTACATCTTTTGACTCTATTTGCTGAAGGATAGGCACTGGTCTAGAGTTTGTCAAGTGATTCATCATCATACAAGCATTCAAAAACTATTTAAATCAATTACTTTCAGAGTATTTTGTAGAATCAATTATGTACTCAAAGGTCATAGTTGAAATTTGTTGATTTCTTGAAGACTAAATCAAATAGGTTATTCCTCCTAAATTCACAAGAGTTATAAAAGGAAAGAAGAATGTATTTCTTGATTATGTTGTTGTCTGCCATCATCAAGATATTGATTTGGATTGCCAAGATTTTTCTGACAATAATCATAGTGATCTATATTGTTATATACATATCCATCTAAAATAGAGCATTCAGCACATAAGGTTCAATCCACTCTAAAGATATTGTTAAGACAGTAATCAGTCATTGGTAAAACCTGCCTGAGTCAGTGGATCTCAAAAAAGAAGGAGGTGGTAATAGATATCCCCAGTGTTATCAAGAATCTCATCAATTAGTGTTTTTTCCCTTGCTTGAGTCATAGTGTCAAAAGGCATTAGGGGTCATAGAGTTGTTTAATTAAGATTTCAAGTATCTTTTGAAGACCTAGAAAGAAAAAACTCTAATAGATCGAAGTGTGGAACCATGCCCCCAAGTAACGAATGGATTGAAGTCTAACATGCAAATAGTGAGTCGATAGGAGAAATCTCAGTAATATAGCGACAGTAGGCAAGCTCAGTGAGAACCACTAGTGACTATTGTGAGAGAGATGCTCAAGCATAAATATCAATGACGAGAGCTAGGCATTAGCAGGCAGACACAATGAGAACCACTGGTGACTGATGTGAAGAGGAGAAAGACTCCAAAAGATGGGACAGTGCCCCCTAGACTAGGAAGATGCCCCTGAGTGTGACCAGTTTCAATCCATGTGAATTCGAGCAAAATCTCAAAGATGATTGAGAGCAAACGCATGAGCACACTAAAGCAGGAAAGCGGGAGATTTTTAGAATTTTTGGAGATTTTACAATTTTTTAGATTTTTAAAGATTACTCAATCTCAAGCAAGATCACAATGGTTTGACCCAATGTCTAGCAAGGTGTAGGACATTGCAGATTGATTAGAAAGCTGATGTATGAGATGGATAGCTAATGATGGATGAAGAGGGTGAATGCGACCCTCAAAGACAATCTATTCAAGATTACCCAAGCTAGGGAAAAAAATAATATAGCAATATAGGCTCATGGAGCGATGTTGTAGAGAATATAGGATAATGACTTGATGTCAAGAAAGCATGTGGTCCAAAAGAATGAACATGTCAAGAGACTTATGAGAAATAATTTTCTATTTTGATCGAGACCAAGGGGTCAATTTTGGATAGGACATAGCTATGAAAGCGTAATTAGGATAAGGGGTGATGGAGGTATAAGTAGATGTTTTAGATTATGGCATGAATTTTAAGGGATAGGAAGGATAGGCTTGGGATAAGAAAGATCACGATAGGGTGCCATGCATGAGAGTAAATAAATAGGATGATGGAAGGGATCATGAATGTCAGGATACATGATGCTCATAGATAGGCTCAACCTTGTTAAGATTAGCAGAAGGAACATGGATGTTCACGAGCTAGCTAGATGTAAGATATGATGGGAGAAGATGGAAGGAGCTTGCCCCTAAGTGAAGAGTGCAAGTAGGAGGAATTATGCATGATGCCTGTTCGCCAAGTTTTCATCATGGTACTTATCCAAGGTGCCACAAGAAGTAGTTTTCACCATAGGACGAATTGATTTATCTTTAATTTTTCTACCAAGGTGCATGTTTACCAGGTTTTCACCAAGGCACTTTTTCAAATTTTTATTATTTTCTTTTTATGTTTTTCATTTTTTTAAATTTATGTAGGAACTTTAAGCTTCTTTCTCTTTGGATAGTGCTCCTTTGAAAGATATGCTATAATAGGTCACAGTCGCTGAAAGTATGCTCAAATATGTTGATAAGGTGATGAAACGGAGGATAAGGAAGATGGAGGCCAAGATTTTATGCAATGGATTGGATGAGAGAAAAAGAAGGAATGTAAGGATCCAATATGGAAGGGTAGTAGGTGACAAGATCAACATTGACACACCCCTTGAAGGGTAGTGGACGAAGGGAGGAAAAGTGGATGGAATAGCTTGAGACATTGATGGATGAGTGGATATGGATCTTGGTATGCGAGGACCCAAGATGGAGTCAAAAGATGGGAGATGTTTAGATGAAGATGAAGTGGAAGACATTGGAAGCTTGGATGCCAACTCGGATTGTTCCTTTTAGTGCAAGTCTTTTAAGAGAGACTTGGGAATCCACATAAATTTTTCTTTTATTTTTGTATCCAAGTCCTTGAGAAGAGACTTGAGAATCCATATAGCATTTGATTTTCTATTTGCATCAGATGATTTAGAATGCAATTCTTTCATAATGGATTTAGGGACCCATATTTTCTTTGATTTGGTTCTTTTCTCAGTGGACCTTTGTGGTCTCTTGAATATTTCATTTTTTTTGTAGTCACATGTCGATTAGATTGGACATAGTGATCTTCATATGTAAGTGGATTCTTATATTTCTGATTTTTGTGTTGCACATCCAAATTGCTTCCAAAAGACTTAGGAATTGTGGATGAATAGGGCCGATATGATAGGTTCATATGGAGGGGTTGATAGGGAGCTTTCAAAGATGCATGTCTTTGTTGATCTTAATAGGAGATAGGATAAGTGGATGATAAGCTAGTATTGATAGGCATGGTAGATGGGGGGACATAAGGACCAAATGTAGATGGAAGGTTTGACGGTCTAAGCTTTGGAATATAGGGACTGAGGATAGATTTGGAGGATGGAGAAGACTGATGCTTATGTATGAATGGAGGGATATAAAGTGTGGAGGGGATATCAACATCTTTAGAGTGAGCTGCATGACTATTAACTAACAGTTTGTCCTCCCTTAATATTTATAACCTTTGACTCTTAAATGCACCCAAGGTGAAAGAACAAAAGGATGTTTACCAACAAATGGGTCAGTGTACGTTATCTATCACTGCCCTCTGAATTGACAGGTACAGCTCCCTAATTATGTTTGATCTTCAATGAATATGTTTTTCTTACTGATCATCAGATTATCCCTTATGAGTTTTAACCAAATTGCTTGTAGGCACAAACAATTCAGGCGAGGATAAAGTTTAATCTATATTCAGATCTAATCTACCTATTCTAAAAATTCATATTCTACTGAGGAGAATAGAAGCAGAATCATACATGGACAGCAAATGGAATTGCTTATGCTGCAACTACTAACATGAAATGGAATTCAAATAGGCATTACAGTTCCACATACTTTCTATTCATATGCATCTAAACTACTGAATGAATAGAAGAAGAATCATATATGACGAGCAAATAGAATTTATTTCACTACAATCACAGACATGAAATAGAATCCAGCGTGCAACTGCGGTTTCACCTATAATTGTTCTATCTATTCAAAATGCAAATGAACAACTACAATGGAACAACAAACATGAGACAAAGCCTCTGTAAATAGAATCACTTCTGCTTCATTAACAAGTTTGCCGACCCTGTACATTGAATTCTTTTCAGAATTTATAGAGTTTACAATACGTCAGGCTTCTGAGGACCAATGACCTTCCCTCTGATTTGAATACAAAGAGACAAAATGCAAATAAAAAGGCTTTTCAAATCTGTGAACTCGAACAGTCACCATGAAAGCTGAAACTCCTCATCCTTGCTCTGTGAACTGGCGACTTAGCGACTGCTTTAATTCTCTTTGTCGTGGGCTTTTTTCACTAACCATGGTTCCATCTGAAGACTGGGCGACAATGTGCATATTCCTGCCTTTGATTAACCTGAGTTACACTCTGGCGATCATGCGACCCAACTAAATTCAAAGTCACGCAAGGTTAACACTAACTCATCACTTTTCCTGCGACTTTGCTACTAACTGTCTCACTTAACCTCTACGGTTGTCTCCCTGTCCCTGAATGCTTATTTTCTATTTCAAGACAATGCAACAATCCTTAGTCGCCTGATCGCTAGATCCAAGTCTAGAACCTTTAACCTTTATCATAACAGTTCTACATGTGCCCCTTTTCTGCATCTAGCGACAGTGCGACATACCCTAATCGCCAAGTCGGGAGGACATTTCCCTTGGGGTAATTTTCTTTCCAGACTCTGCGACCACCGTTAGATCTTCTGATTTCTTCATCTTACGGCTATGCTTAGTCGCTAGATCTTCAAGCATACCCTTAAATCATTCTGCGATTCCACGACTGAAGGGAAAGCACCAAGTCTCAAAGTCACTGAATCCACATTCCTTCTTCTGGCGATCAGGCGATAAACCCATAGCATCCATCCATCTTATGACACATGTCACCCGATCATTGATTCACCTTCACATACTGAAGAACTGAGTCATCATTCTTTTCTAGCGACATCCTGACTACACGTTTCTACAGACCACAGACGGTCAGTCGCGAAGTCTGAGAAGACATCCCTTAACTGCTGCTCCATTTCGAGACTATGCGACTGAAGGCATGACTTAACCGTTAGCATCGATTGATCTGGCGATGACGTGACTGAAGGCAATCGCGAAATTGGGAGACATTGTTATAACTGTTCTGCGATCACCCGACTAGGCAGTGGGTCCCTCCGTCATAAAAATTTAGACATGGTCATCTAGCGACAGTGCGACATGAAGTAGTTGCCAAGTCTGGGAACATTTTCATGACTGTGAAGAGTCTGCCGTGATTACCCGACTGAGTATTAGTGCAAACCGTGAACGGTCAGTCACGAAGTCGGGACTAAAACCTTTTAACTGCCATTCCATTCTGAGATTGTTAGAGTATTATTTCATTTTTACTCTAGTTGCTTAAGCGTCTCTTAGGTGCATTATTAATTAATTCTTAATTAATAATGTGCATCCTTATTTTTCCCTTTTAGGGTTTTGTTCACCTTTATAAGGTCAAACTTTGTAATTGTCTTTAATTAATTCAGATTATAATTTCGCTCTCACTTTCTGAGCAACTTCTGAGTTCTGCTTTTTCGTCTTTGTGCTTCTACTTTGTATCAGGTTCTTGCATGAAGGTGTATTAGGGGTCTGTGGATTTGAATGTTTCTCAAATCCTACATGGTATCAGAGCCGCCCTGCTGCTGTCTGGTTTGAAGATATTTGAAGCCGCGATTTGAAGAAGACAACCACAGCTTGTTTTTGAGGTTTTCTGTCACTTTGAAGGAGGCACAACCTTCTGGAGCAAATTGAGCAGAAACGGACACCGCCATTGCGTCCAGAAGGCCCGGGAGAGTCAAAATCACATAAAACTTGACCACTTTTGGTCTCCGTGACCCCAGGGAAAATTTTTGAGCCTACGAGGGCCGTACGACTTGAAAAATGAGGCAAAACCTTGAAAAAGTTTTAAAAAAATGCATTTTTTATGCGCTAGCGAGCGCTGTCAGACCGCGCCGCTTGTGGGCCACCCGCGCGCCACTGCAGTGCTGCGCGCCACCCAGGCACCGCCGCGCCCGCGTGCCACCTCTTCTCCGCCCGGGCGCCACTCATTCACAGCCGGGCCGCCACCACAGCCGGTGGAGCCGCCATCCGGCCACCGGCCCGCCACCGATCGGCTGACACAGGTAACGTCAGCTGACGTCAGCTACCGGATTTCTTTTCCGACAGATTTTTCAAATTTTTCGGCGCTGCTTAATTTTTTCTGGCGATCGTACATTTTTCCGGCGACCAACGGCCTGCGACGGCCAAACGGCCGTCAAATTTAACACAGTCTCTGTGTTTTTCCAGAGAGCATTGTTTCGGAGGGGCAGTTGGTTTTTTTCTCGTATCTTGGGCATACGATGTCCATTTTTGAAAAATGAAATATCGCCGGAAAGGTGTTTCCGAGACAGACGCAATGGTGCTGCTCTTGTTTACTGATTCAGCCATTTGAGTTCCTATTTTTAGCGTCAAATTTGCAGCTTCTATTTCCCTCCTTCTTGCACCAGGTTTTGATCTAAATGGAATAAGGTCAGATTTCTCAGTTTATTTTTTATTTAGAAGAGTTATCATGGGTTTTTCTACTCACCCTTCAGTTGTTAATTTGGAACAGGGTACTTATGAGTCATGGGCAAAGGGTATACTTACACATTGTAGGTGGCTTAATTTTTTGCCTTATTTGTATGATCTCATACCTGAACCAGCCATTGCAGAGGGAAAAATAGCATGGGGTATTATTAGAGATCACATAGCAGATCTTATAGTGTCTAGTGTTGATCATGCCACTGTGTTGGCTATATCGGACATTGATTGTCCTCACCATCTTTGGACACGTCTTTGGGAGATCTATGGAGACCCTAATCTCT
>MU224140.1:10289887-10325687 GCA_018584345.1 Thuja plicata
CATTCATGAATAGGCGTTGCCCTTTACCAACCAGTGCCTACTAATTGTCAATATCAAATAAATGCAGATGTACATCCACCTCCCCCTCCTTTAAGATAGAAATAACCTATTCCGCTGCAACCGCTGACCACGAATTTATTGGAGGAGTGAATGGTGAAGGGCCCATCTGCGGGTAGCATGAAATCGACATAGGCACTATCATTTTTAGTACAGGAGATGACTTTTAGATCAGTGGAATATTTTTGAACTTCTTTTATTTAAAAGTCAGCTTAAACGATGATTTGTAGGTAAACGGGATCTAATACATATCGTTGATGATCTCTAAAACATTATTTAGATAGTTTATATTTATTATAAAATATCAGAGGCTACAAGTTAAATTACTCAACACACGGCGACCAAACATAATTTATGATTTCTAGTATTGAGTATAGTTAAATTCAAAATCAACGTACAGATGTAGGCATTGCATGTCTAACATTTCACAGTTTACTCCTTTTTTTTTCAATTTCCCCTGCATACGTGTACTTGCTCATAAAGCCGAGACCTACACCATTTACTGTTTTTTTTCTCTTCCCACTACTGCACACTGTAATTGCTCATAAAGCCGAAAAGACGACAGCCCCTTAAATTTTATACAATTTTTATTTATGTTTTTATTACCGTGCACGCCATTACAGTACACCCTTTGGACGCCGGTACCCTAAGGGCTTCATTTTCTCACCCTCCCGCCTGCGCAGCCGTAATTGCTACGTAATATTTGTTCTGCACGTACAATGACTCAAAGCAATATGACAAGTTGACAGAAGAGGAGCTGCTATGACACAGGCAACGTCTAAACAGCAAACTAAAACGTATATCTTACGAAGGGGACACTTGGTATTTTTTTCAACTCTCTCTTTATGTTTTCCACTATGACATAGTGGTCGACAATGGAGTAAGGGACCATGTACAAATGCTTCATAGATAAGATTCTTCTCCTTTCATCTCTTATAATTCATTTTAAATCTGCTTTGCTGAGAAGAGAGAGAGGCTATGTTCTTTATATATAACTAGCACACTATTACATAAAGGGGGTTTCAAGATAATATTCGAGACAATTTTTTACTAAATTGTCTTAATTTGGGACAAAATAAAACTTGTCTATTGTCTTAAATATTGTCTTTAGAAGAGTCTCTTAAATTATTGTCTTATAGAAATGTCTTTCTAAGACAATGAGAGAATTATATTTTTGTCTCAATAAAGACAATAGTTATAATAAGAAACATATTGTCTCTATAGAGACATATACGCCTTTAATCTCATTTATTGTCTTTCTTAAGACAACAATTTTTTTAAAAATAACTCACTATTTTGATAAATTGATATTGTTAAATGTAAACTACAATATCATTGATTAATTCATGTTAAGGCACGATGGAATTGAACCACCACCCCCCTGCTTGTAAAGCAGGTGCTCTTCCATTGAGCTAGCACCCTTTAAAAAACAATTATACCTCTCAAAATATTGAGTCTCACTACAAATTCAAAATAGAATCATAAATTGAGATATTATATAACAATAAATGGTAAATACAACTTAATTATTTTCACAAGAGAAATAGATAGATTTTGAATGGTAAAGAAACAAGTCACTCTATGAAAACATACATTCAAACTAAAATCATGAATTAAGCTCTTGTAAAAATGTAAACAGTAGCAAAAACTAGCAATTTCCTCCATAATAACACAAGCATTTAAATTTTGATTTATGTAACAATTTAATTCTTTTACTTAGTGATATTTTATCTTTAGAACTGTATTCCTTAAAATTATCCTATAGATAAAAAGTTTGTGGAAATACATATTTTTATTTTTATGATAGAATCTAAAAAAAACCTATATTACATTCATAAAACACAAGACTATTCAACAAACAATAATAAAACTATCACCAACAAATACAAGGCTATTATTGAACATTTATAAATTTGTAGAGACGAAACCTGAGTTTGGTAGCAGGAAGAAAGAGTTTTGTGTTCACGACAAATTTATAGTATAGGTACACTCTAGGGAAAAAAAATTGAGTAGTGAATTCCCACTTCACATATAAGAAGCAAAACAAACAGTGGTATTAAGACATTCATCTTGATGACATGTAACTGATTGAATGTTTGATAATGTTAAGTTGAAGATAATGCAAGTCATTAAATCAGTTAATGATTGTATTGTCATTGATGTCAACTTGATATCATCTGTACGGTCATGTACATAATGCCAAAGACTTCAGATAACCAAAGGAACAAAGGTTATACTTCTAGCAATACATAGAAGTCATGTATTCACTAAGTGACAAACAACACCGACGGAGTGCACACCGACAGACAGAGAAAAGATGACAAGTCACAGTGATACCCGACGATCAAAAGAACAGTGTTGCCCGACGAAGCAGAACTACAAAGTGCTCGACGAGCAAAGTCAGAAGGTTGCCCGACGAGTAAATTTCCAATGATGCCCGATGGACGGAGATCACGAAGCTAACTAGAGTCTCACCGACGGAACTGTTAGTTGTCACTGACAACTAAGTGTAGAGTTGACCGATAGAATAGAGAGTTTAGAAAATGATAAAATATCTAGCTAGCAGAGCTAAAAGAAAGACTTAACTGGTTGTTTTATTCGACCAGAGTTAAGTGATTGATTTAAAGATGATTTGTATAGTTGGAAAGAAGATTTCTACAAGATAAATTAGGAGTTATGCTTTAAATCAAATTGGCTGGATTGTTTTTCACGTCAAGAATCAAGAATCAAGAATCAATGAAAATCATGTCTATATAAGAGACAAGCTTAATTCATTTGTAAATAGCATTCACAAAAAATGGATTAAGGGGAGTGAATAGAAAGAAGATGCTGAAGAGAAACTGATGAAGAACAACTTCATAAAGTCCTGATCAATCAAGTTGAAGGAGAGCTAAGGAATTCTGCAGATACTAACGAACAGTGAGCACATCATCACAAAGCAGAAAGTGTGGAGCACAAAAGAATTGAATTGATACATTGATCAGAGAGGTAATGTACTTAAATAGATCTAAAAATCTGTAATTCAAAGTTGCATCATGAACAGGTCATAGTGTTTCAGTTTAACCATTGAAGCATCAAGTCTCTTGACAGAGCAGGACTTAACAGTCTTCTATATATTGAGGTATCTCTCAAGGAGTGCCAAAAGGTTGATTCATGAAAGTAGCATTAGACTTGCCTGATACCTATTGACAGTCTAAGAAGGAGGCTGATTCAAAGATGGTAGCAAGATTTATCTGATACCTATTGACTGTCTAAGAAGGAGGCTGATTCAAGGATGGTAGCAAATAGATTCCCGATACTAAGTGACAACCTCTATGTATAAAATCCTCTAATAGGGTCACACTTAACAGTGTGTTTGTAACCTTTAACAGGGTTGGCTCCTAACAGGAATCACTTTAGAAGAGTGAAAATTTGGGGTACCGGTCCCAGTGGTTTTTTCACAGGGTTTCCACATTAAAATCCATGTGTAATGTGCGTGTGGTTTATTACTTTACTATTTTACATATCACATACTTAATTCTGGATTGATTGGTATACTCTGGATTTGATTGTGTTATGAATTTTTGCATCGACGTTTCGAATCACACTCCGTGATCCATCATCAGGATGAACAATAAGAGAGCATAGGAAAAATGAATAAAGTTGTAGACCTAAACAAGTTAAAAGAGGGGAAGATGTGGAAGGAAAGAGGTTCAAGGGCACAAGTGACAAAGTGATGTGATGGAAAATAATAAACAAAGAGGGAAAAAAATAGAAGAGAGAGCGGAGAGAAACTAAAAGAAGAAAGGCCCAAGGACAAAAAATAAAAATAAAAAAGGAAGAGAAAGGGAAAGACAAAGCAAGCAAATAAGTCAAAGAAAGCGAGCACAAAAACACCTAAGAAAATAAAAGAATAAGGGAAAGAAAAAACAATTCTTTTCTTTTCTTTTCTTTTCTTAGGTGTTTTTGTGCTTGCTTGCTTTGACTTATTTGCTTTCTTTGTCTTTCCCTTTCTCTTCCTTTTTTATTTTTATTTTTATTTTTTGTCCTTGGGCCTTTCTTCTTTTAGTTTCTCTCCGCTCTCTCTTCTATTTTTTCCCTCTTTGTTTATTATTTTTCATCACATCACTTTGTCACTTGTGCCCTTGAACCTCTTTCCTTCCACCTCTTCCCCTCTTTTAACTTGTTTAGGTCTGCAACTTTATTCATTTTTCCTATGCTCTCTTATTGCTCACCCTGATGATGGATCACGGAGTGTGATTCGAAACGTCGATGCAAAAATTCATAACACAATCAAATCCAAAAATTGTTAATTAGTCACTATCATGGATTGTGGAAATCTCTTCTCTTTGGTATACTCTGCTTATTTACTGAGTTTCGGTAAATAGTTATACTACTTATCGGTAATCAAGGAGAATAAGGACAGACAAGGAAAATTGACAGATAATTAATCTTTATAAAGTATTTCATGGCATACATCTTGTAGGGACATAATAATCTGAGGTTTATAGATTGGTGGTAAAGTTTTTAAGGATAAAATTTGAGGCCACTGATTCACCCCCCCTCTCAGTTATTACTAACAATTGGTATCAGAGCTTGTGTGCTTAGAAAGGAAGGTTTCAAGACCTAAGTAAAAGATCACAAGATGAACAGATGAGATGTGCCTAAGTTGAACAAAGACAACCTTGGTTCATGGAAAAGTAGGATAAGACTCCACTTATCAGGTATTGGTAATGATGTTACTCAATTCCTAGATACTGAATATGTGTTGCCCACAGGATCATTAATAGTAGATCAATTGAGGGAAAATAATGAACACAACTGCATGGTTATAGAGATTTCTTCCTCACTCTCTGAAGTTGAATTTGAAGATGTCAAGGATTAAAAAACAACAAAGAAAATGTGGGACAAACCGAAGCTTGTACATGGAGGTGATACAAATGTTCTGAGAGCCAAGGTAGAAATTCTTAGAGGAAAATTTAATGATCTCACAATGAAAGAAGGTGAAAACATTAGACAGTACAACACAAGAATAAAAGAAGTAGTCAATGCTATACGAGGAGTTGGAGGTACACTTGAAGAGGAGACAGTGGTAAGTAAAATCTTAAGAACCTTATTGCTTGTATATGCTATTAGAGTTTCTTCCTGTTGAGCGTTGTTTTGACACAAGCCAACTTGCTAGGATCTTGAGATTTTGATTTCCTCTCTTGAAAGAATAATAGAGTTATTCCCAAGGTTCTCCGGGGTCGGGTCACAACCTGCTTGGTTACTCAATTGAAGATAAATGTGATTGTTCACGAGGAGGCCTTTGCTGGTACGTTCAAGATAACAAAATGCAAAATACTGTTAGTTTCCTTTTTGGTGTTTTCCATTTTAACAAGTATAGGTATGGTAAATAACATGAAACTTTGGTATTTTTTTTTAAGATAGCGATTTTCTGAATTTTATGATAGAATTTAAAGAGATGAAGGTAACAAGAAATATAGCGAATTGTAAAGAAAAAATGAAATCCTAAGGACATAAACCGCTGTAAACCCTTCCTTGCGAATTGAATGCTAGAGAGATTTGGAACAACCCACGAAGCATAAATCAGACCATGTCACGATTCACTACTCCACAGATGCAAGCGTTTAGAGAAAGATATATTTTACTCGTACGAGATATTCAAAATCTATCAAATCGTGAAGCCACCAAGACGTGCGCACCCACGAGACGGCTTTATCGTTGAGCCCAAAGATAGAATCCTCCACACATTCATCACAACAAGGTAGATAGACAAGAACAAATTCCAACTAAAGGTAGCACGAATTTGAAACACAACACAAAGATCTCTCTGAAAATAAAGAATAATGCATGCATACATTCAATAAATTTGCATAGATAGCAGTAATTCACACACCATGAATGAAGAACCCAATGTAGATATGTATTGTATTAAGAAGTCAACCTTTTACATTACTTTTTGATTACAATATATAGAGTTTTGATCTACAACTCTGATTTTCAGAGTTAGGGCATCAGGGAGTCTAAACTAAAGAATAAAAGCTAAAACTAGAACTTTGTTGAAGGGAAACTACTGCTAACTGATACAATGTAACTTGCATGGATTCTTCAACCCATCTAAAATCCATTTTCTCATGCAAAGAGGGAAAAATCCACAAAAGAAGAGAGAGAGAGAGAGAGAGAGAGAGAGAGAGAGAGAGAGAGAGAGAGAGAGAGAGAGAAGGTAAGTTCCTTCTGTGAACTTGGAGTCTTCTTCTTGATTCTGGTGGTTCTTCTCAGATTCTTCATCTGAGGCTGTTACTGGCAGTGGGAACTGATAGGAGACCCTTAGTCCCTCCAAAAAAAACCCAAGTTATCTGTTCATTTGATCTGGAGTTCAACTGGTGTTTATAAAAGTGACCTCACTGGAAACACCCAGTTTTTTTAGACCCCAACCTCTACCCTGAAACCTTTTAATGCCTTTAAAATTTCCCAACTGCTTTGCAAAATCTTCAAACTCGGAGGTCCCAAGACTTCAGACTTGTCGTGGGCCGAAAGGCCAAAAAGATTGCAGAGGCCAAAAGGCCAAAATATTCGAAGGTCGAAAGGCTGAAAAAATACTCTTTTCTTTGGGGGCCGAAAGGCCGAAAGGACGAAAACTCTACCTTAGTAGAAATTTAACCAAGTGTGAAAATCTTGTCCCGTGCACCTGGTAATTGGGCATTGGAGCTTTATCCAAGAAAGACCTCTGGGTGAGCTGCCCGAAGCCTCTGCACTATCTCCTGAACTTCTTCAAAATTGATCTCTTTCCTTCTTATCTTGGTGACCCTTCATTCTTGCTTCTTTCTGAAGATAGTTAATTCAGAAGTGAAGAACGTGATCTCTTCTTCATGCTATAACATTCTTTGTATTTCCTCTTTCAAGTAATATAGTTGTTGTAGGGCCTCCTTGGTATTAAATCTGGTCAGAAAATCCTTGAACTGTTGGACCACCTCTTTGGAAGGATGTAGAGCCTATTTTTTTTCATCCCGATAGACGTTGAGGCCGACCCCTGTGAAGAAAGTATCTATATCTTTGATCCATTTTATCACCTCCTCTCGCTTGTCAGCTATAAGGGCCTGGTGTTTCTTGTAGACCTTAATTATTTTGGTCATTTGTTCAATCCATGCCTTAAATTTGTCCAATTCTTCGCCTTCATAGACTTTTACCAAAATTTGGAAGCATTGCTTTTGGATTATCTCCAAATCCTAGAGGGCTGCTTGCCACTTAATTACCTCTGAATCTATACCCCCATCATTTTCCACCAAGTTAATGAGTGAATTAAATTCAACTAATATGGTTTGGTATGGCCTAAATACCAATGGAATCGCCTTCTCTCTGAATTGTTTGAAGTCATTTCTCCAATCAGCGCTCGCCTAGATGAAGGAGGGAGTCAACCCTGCCGACAAATCTGGTGTAGCCCTTTTATCAAGCATGGCTTGTAATGAAGCCTCTGAACAATTTGGGTCAATAGGGCCCACCATATTTTGAATGTACCCCTTTAGAGCTTCATTTTGATTTTTCAGGGACTTTATGGTCTCTTCATCCATGTTCATGAACTCTAGAGTGTGCTTCAACCCTAAAGATGCCAGTGTCTTGCTCCCTTCTCTGGTAGGTTCACCCAAATCCACCTCCCTGAATGTATAGCCTTCTGACGAGTCTATTTTCTGAGAAGTGCTCGGGGGCGGGATAGCTATCTGGGCTTTCCAATGACCCCCAGTGTCCTGAGTCACATAAGACATGGTCCTTGTAGGTACACCAATTTCTGCCTGGTGGAAGGCTTTCTTTACAGAAGTCATAGTTGTATCTTCTCCATCCAATTCATTGGTGTAAGTTATTTTTATGGGTTGTATCTCCTTAGTAAACTAAGTAGGTTTTCCAGGTACAATTACAGGTTCATATGGTGCAACCTGGAGGATTGAAGTTAAGCATTGTACTTCCAGAGTTATTTCTCTCTCTGATTCCTTCTCTTGCTCCCTTTCTTGTTCGCTCCCTCCTTCCTTCATTCTTTCCCCTTCTGTACCCACATCCATTTCCCCTTCTTCCTTCTCTCCCTCCACCTCACCTCATCCAGTTACCACATTTCCCCCTTCTTTGTCCGGGGCCTCTTTGGCAGAAGTGTTAATTGATACCTTTGACCTAAGACTGGTCATGGCCTCCAGCGTGGTGTGGAAAGGTGATGTATCTTTAGTACTCACTACTTCTTTGGAAACCTGGGTGGCACATGTTGAAGGGATTGATGTTGGTGGAGTAGGTGTTGATATGGCTGGAGTGGGAGATGGGAGAATGGTAGTAGAGTAGGGCGCATTTGGCGTAGGAGTAGGTGTTGGGGTTGGAATTAAGGGCCCGCTTGGTTGAGGGGTGGAATTGGAATTGAACGGGAATTGGCATTTTTGAATTCCCAAAATGTTCAATTCCCTGTTTGGTTTCAAAATTAAAAATTGGAATAGGGTTATGCGAATTCTAATTTTGGGTCATTTTGAGCATTCCACAATTCCTTCTCAGACCTGTTATTGGAATTGAAAATTGGAATTGGAATTGAAAGTATTATTTTGGGAAGGAAAATTCATTCCCATTTTTGTTTCAATAATGTATATTATATTGCTATAAGGATGTATATATATACATGTGTGTATATACACACATAAGTGTATATACACACATGTATATATACACATATGTGTGTATATGTGTATATATATACACAAATGTATGTATATATGTCTATATATGTGTATACACATATGTGTGTATATGTGTATGTACATAAATGTATGTGTGTGTATATATATATGTGTGTGTGTGTACACACATGTGTATGTGTATATATACACACATGTCTATATATACACACACATGTGTGTATATATGTGTATGTGTATATATACACATGAATGTGTGTGTATGTGTGTATATATACACACATATATATGTGTATATACACACATTTATATGTGTATATATACACACATATATATGTGTATATACACACATTTATATGTGTATATATACATGTATGTATATACACATGTGTATATATACACACATGTGTGTATATATATGTACATGTGTGTATATACATACATGTGTGTGTATATATGTGTGTATGTCTATATATATATGTGTGTGTGTGTGTGTACACATATGTGTATACACACACATGAGTGTGTATATACACACACATATGTGTATACATATGTGTGTATATATACACATGTGTGTGTGTATGTGTATGTGTGCAAAAACAAAGTTCCAATTCCAATTCCAATTTTGTGGAACCAAACGTAGAATCTGCATCTTCTCAGTCATCTTCCAGGTGAACCAAATAGGACAGCCTAATTCTAGAATTCATTTTGAGAATAGCCCAATTACCAGAATGGATTCAATTCCAGAATAGGCAATTCCAGCATGCACAAATTCCATGAAACAAATGGGCCCTAATGGTGGTGGAGTAGGAATTAGAGGTGGTAGAGAAGATGGTGGAGTAGGGAAATGAGATGGTGGAGTGGAAACTGGTACTTTTCCTGCTATATGATCAGTAATAGTGGCTCAGGCTATCCCACTATCCTGAACCTCAGGCTCTTGAGTGGAACTAGGGACATTCACTGAAGGGTTGGTTAATTGAACCGGTGGTTGAGTGAGGATTACCCGGGGCTGAATAAGCGATGGAGCTCCAGTGCCTATATCTTGGCCGTGATTAGAAAAGCCTTCAAGTCCTTCAAAATTAGAAAGCATAAACTCATCTGATCCTAAGGCATCCAAAGGATTATCCTACTCTTTGGGATCTTCTTTATGTTTCTTGGTAGTTTCCTTATCTCTCCTTTATTGTAATCTAGTTCTTCAGACTAGGGGCTCATCTTCTTCTGCTTCCTCAGACCCTTCTTGTACCATTTCCAACTGCAGAGATTCAGAACTCTTCTTCCTCTTATATGTTTTCTTCTCAGCGGTGGGGGGAGATTGGCCAGAGGTAGATGGGCCTTCACCTGATAGGGGTTGTGATGACCCTGCTGGTGGGTCAATCTGGCTTGTCATTCTAGTTTTCTTGGGCCTAGGATTAGAGCCATATTCAACTGGTCGTTCATGACCATACATGATTCTTGGCTTCTGAGGGGGAGCTTTCTTGTACTTAGGATATGTGGACTTCTCCCCTTGCTATTTTTCTACTTTCCTTGAGGGCTCCATCAATGTTTTTACTGGGATTGGACTCATTTTATGTGGCTTCTTGATCCAAGCTATGGTGATCTTTATCACATGCCTCGCTCGGAAGTCCATCTCATCATTTTCATCCTTGTCCACCTCTGCGTTCATGATTGGCCGGTCATATACCTTATCTTTTGTGTCAATGTCCTCTAAGACCTCATTTGAATCACATTCCCAAACCTTTGAGGAAATAGGAACCTTTAATACCTCTTTTTCCAGAGTGAGGTTAATTCTGCAATAATCCCAGATCCTGACCTCATGATCGTCTATGCAGTTTATCCAGTGATCCTCCAAGTGTGGCTCGTGTATGTAGAATTTGCCAATAATGTGGCTGTAAGTACCTATGGGGTCAAAATAGGCTCGCACTATCTTGTAAAGCTGTAAGGGACAGTCATCCCATTCAAAAGCCAGGGATTTGTAAACCTTCATGTCTTGTAGTGTATATGGTCCCAAAGAGATGGGAAAGTCCAAATAGTGCTTCTTCTTATGCTTTATGTGCTCGTATGCATCCGCAAGCTGCCTGGTCATCTCTAGTATGATTATCCAGTCAGATGCATACTTGGGTAGCTTCTTTGGTTGTATGGTTAACCCAGCTATCCGAATGTACGTGAATGTCTTGAATTGGATAAAATAGGCCCCAATGGCCCTTACCTTAGCAATAGCTTCTTCTGACATTATTTTAGCAAAGTCACCTTCAATAGATCAGATAACTGCGAATATGAATGCATCGTTGACTATCCTATAGTCAGGGGAATCCTCTGGCATGTGCGTCCTTTTTACCAGCTGTGGGTATACAATGTGAGGCCACGCACTTAGATCATTTAGATTGCCCTTCTTGGTAAGGCCTGGATAATCTGCCTGTGCAGCTAGCAAGTAAACCACGTAGGTGCTCA
The DNA here is from genome assembly GCA_018584345.1 of Thuja plicata. NCBI lineage: Eukaryota > Viridiplantae > Streptophyta > Pinopsida > Cupressales > Cupressaceae > Thuja > Thuja plicata. The sequence goes on from MU224140.1 coordinate 10,301,038, forward strand.
TGTAAAACTTAGGATTATGTTTTACGGCTGTCAATTGCTCATCCAGATTGTCACTGATAATAGTGCCCCAGTCGAATCTTTCCTTTCATTCTCAGATCCTTTCTATCAACAGGATCATCCAATGTTCAAGTTGAGTGGATTGAGGTAACCCATACCACAGGCTTATTAATTTTATAGATGCCTGGATGACATCCTTCATATAGCCTCTTCGGAGGTCTATCTTGTCCAATTTGTTCTTAGGAAGCGGTTGCTTGAGGTAGTATGTATTCATCATCTCGTGTATGGCTTGCTCCCTGTTGCCAAACCACTTGGTCCCCTTTCTAATATAGAAGTCATAGAACTTGTCTATGCCCTTGTGAAGGTGGAAAACATCCTCAATGAAATCTGGCCTAATGTCAAGTACCACCTGATCCTCTGAGTTTACTACCACCCTCTTATCTGAATCATAGTGATGAGCTAGGGTGACAATCAATTCTGAAGACAAAATAGCCATTGGGTGTGCGACTGCATTCACTAGCATGGATAGGACTAATGCGGTGCAATCATCAGATCTATTTGCTGGCTGGGAACACTGAGTTAGGAATTCATTCCAATCTACATTGCTGATGTTGGTATCTTTTATCTCACTGTTCTTGTTTCCCACCTTTGAACTAGGGGGATTCCCCTTGTATTGATACTTTATTGGGGAGGTTGTCTTTGGTTCAGTCATTCTTGCAAGAAAAGATGAATATCAGTAGTTTATTGAATAGGAAAAAAACAATTTAAACTAGGAAAGCAAGAAAAGAGAGTTTTTTAAACAGCTAAGTGTAAGTTTTCACACTTTCGGGCCTTTCAGGGTTTCGGACACTGAAAAATAGTTCGGGGGCCGAAAAGTATGAAAGTGAGAAAAGGTTTACTTGAAGGACAAATTCTGTCAGACCGTTCGGGCTCCGAAACAGAGAGGTGTTTGCTTGCAGACAACAAAAATCTAAAAATGATGAGGAACTCTGAAAGTTCTAACGAAGGTTTTGGGAACTTCACTTTCGACCTTTCGGTCTTTCAGACATTTGAATGTCTGAAAGGCCAAAACATCCAAAATGGTACTTAGCAAGATTTGAAGATCTTTTTTTGGCCTTTCGGAGGCCGAAAACCTGCGACAATGGCCATGACTAATGAAACAACAAAACCTAGGCCTAAGACAAAAGAAACTAGGAAACCCTAGGTCCGACAAGGAGGGACATCCCTGTTGAAGCATGAAGGCACAGAGACCCAACAAGATGAAGAAGCAAAGTTCCCTAGGTTGGACAAGCACTAGGCGCAAAACAAACCCTAGACCTAGACCCGAAAACACAAAGCAAAGGTAAGTGAGAAGAACCTACCTCAAATGAACTAGGAGCAGGAGGACAACCAGGTGGCTTGGAAGCTGAAGCGGTTGACGAGGAGGAGCAGAAAAAATCATGGGTAGAAGCAAAGAAATGACAAGTGATTTAAAAAAAGAAGAAGGCCTTTTCTATTTATAGCCCGCAGGCTGACGTCAGTAGCTTCGGGCCTTTCAGACTCTGAAAGGATGAAAATGTCAGAGGAGAAAGAAGTTTTCAGCCTTTTGGCCATTTTGGCATTTCAGAGTACCTAAGTACTCCAAAAGGATGAAAGGGCTGAAAGGCCGAAAAAGGATTCTTCCTTCCTCTGACTTGGTTTCAACAAATTTCTTCGGAGTCTGACTGGATTTTGAGTTTGGGGGCAAACATGACAAAAGGTAGAAAGACAAAAAGGGGGGGTCCCCATGGCTAGAGGACCAAAAAATGGGTTGTGTGTTGTGGACCCACAACAAATAGCCCCGAAAAAAGGAGGAATGACCAAGGCATTTCTTTATCATCAACACTCTTCCAGAAAGTAGCTTTGTAGTAGAACAGAACCAAGAGGCGGTGGAGTCGACGATTCTTCAATGACCTCCAATCCGAGGTTCTTCTGTTAGTTTCCCTCTGTGTGTTCATTTCTTGACCTTTGGTTGTTATAACCAAGATGCTTGCCAGCTATTCCCAACCTTCACCAAATAAACCAGGGCTTCCCGGAAAGAGATTTGCTGCCAGTCAGGCGTTCATATCCCTGACAAAGTTTTCCCTGAGTCCCAAGTATAACCTTGCTTTACTGCCAGCCGGGCGTCCATAGCCCCAGTAGAGGTTGTCATAATCACCCAAGTCCATTCTGCCTGCTAGGCTATAACTTTCTTTCTTTGTGAGAGCTTCATCTTTTGGAAAATCATTTTTGGTCCTTATGTTTGCTTGGAGATGTATCAAGCCTTGGATATTAGTGTGTTCCATGCATTCAAGTCCATAACCTCTTTTCTCCTTTTTCTTTTTTTTGACTGATCTGAGAAACGATTAGGTGATGTTGCCCAGACTTTTCACTCATGACCTCTTTGGGGCACTTTTATTTTGAGTGTTTCTTTTGCTTTCCTTTTTTGGCTCTTCTTTCTTTTGTTATTGCCTTCACATTTAGTTCAGACTTGGGTTCTGGGATCGATGGGTACCTGAATCTATACACTCAGGCTGGCTACAACTGGAAAACACCCTAGAAACCAACACCCTCGAGTGTTGTACCTTAATGTGTCTTGTGATCAGGATGGCCAAACTTCAAACTCCTTGTCTGTCAATGATAATCATCACTACTTTGTCTTTGGGAAGGTTCTCTTACACTGCATGTATCCTTGGAGAAATTTGAATAAGAAATACCTCTTCTCCTCTTGAAAAACACCTTGGACTGGATCCAAAACACACTGACCCAAAGCAACAAAACAAGCCCCGAAAAAGCAAAGAAAGAGAAAAAAAAAACACAAGTGAAAGAAAGGACTGACGACGAGGACGACATGGAAAAAATGCAAAAGTGACTATGGTACAAGGGATGAAAGATAGTCCCACTTAGGATCCAAAGTAATGTTTGAGGAATTTCCCATTGACTAGAAATGGGGTCAACTCTCTGTCCAATGTGCTGATCCTAAAAGTGTTCTCCCCCAGGCTCTCTGATATTTGGTAAGGGCCTATCCACAGTCTTTGGAACTTGGTGTGGCTGCCTGGCTTTTCTTTCACCTTATTCCACATGAGGACAAGGTTAGAGATCTTGAAGGCTTTGATGGTAGCTCTCTTGTCAAACCACCTTTTGAATACAACCTGATGCTTCGATACATGTTCCAGGGCTAAAGTTCATTTCTCCTCTAGGTTCAGGAGATTCATGAGTCTGACTTGTACCTAATCTTCCTCCCCCATATATTGGTCCATGAATCTCAGAATTGGGATCTTTAGGTTCATAGGAAAGTCTGGTTGTAAGCTGTAGACTAGTTGATATGGAGACATCCCCAGGGTGTTCTTGATCCTTATGCAATCATTCCACAAAGCATATTTCAATTGCGTGTGCCAATCCCTGGGGTTGTCATCTAGGAGGTGTTTAATTACTATTGTTAGAATTTTGTTTGTAGACTCTGCTACGCCATTACCTTGTAGATAGTAATTTGAAGAGAATTTGAGGATTACTTGGTTTTCAAAGGCCCATTGTGTGAGCGAGGCTGAGGAGAAAGAGGGAGCATTGTCACATACCAGATAGAATGGCATCCCAAACCTAGTTATGATGTGCTCCTCCATGAATTTGGTCATGACCCTTGTAGTACAATTTTTCAGTGCTTGCACTTCTGTCCAGCGTGTGCAATAGTCGATGGCTGTCAAAATAAACTTATGTCCTATAGATGAAGGGGGATTAATCACTCCAACAAAATCTAAACCCCATTGGGAAAATGGGCGTACCTCATAGAATGGTTGTAGGGGCATCGCTAGGTTTCTCTCTCGGGTTGCACTGGTTTGGCAAATGTGGCAAGATCTCACATGCTCACTAGTATCTTTAAATATTATAGGCCAAAAATATCCTTCTGGTAGGATTTGGTGAGCAGTGGCTTTCGCCGCTCCATGTCTCATTCCATATTTGTCATGAAAGTCCACCAGGATTTGTTTCGCCTCCATCCTATCCAAGCATCTTAAGTATAAACCCTCATAATTGTGTTTGTATAGTTGTCCACCTTTTAGCATGTAAGAGTTGCTTTTTTATTCGTCAATCTCTTCTCCAGGAATCATTCATTCCTTTAGGGCAGTGATTCTATAACAAATAGTACACTATGTCTTGGTACCACATTTTAGTGATAACGCCTTGATCGGTGCATGTCTGGCAGACCAGACCTTCTTCAAACTCAAAGATCAGCTTTTTCAGGCCTTGGCCTCTTACCAACTTCATTGGTTGGATCTCTAGGTAAAACTCTTGGAGGATTGCCATCCATTTTCCTCTCTATTCTCGTAGCTCATTCTGCATTAGGAGGGACTTAACTGCTGCATTTGGAACTATCCTGATGACTTTAATCCTTAAAATATAATGTCTGAATTTCTTCACCACCTTGATGAGAGAAAATTCCTGCTTATCCAGGTTTGGGTATCTGAGCTCAACATATTTGAAGGGGAAACTCATAAAGGCAATGGGTATTTCATCTTCATTATTCTTCTGTTGCGTGAGGATGCCTGTGCATGAGTGTTCTGATGCAAAAGAGTAAACCTTGAAAGGGATGGTGTATTCTAGACTGCTTAGGACGGGTGCCATGGAAATGACATTCTTAATCTCTTCAAAAGAATTCTTGGCTAGGAGTTTCCATTCAATCTTAGCGTCTTTCTTGAGCATGTCGTTCAATGGTTTTACTATTTCTGCGAAGCCACTGATGAATTTTATGACGAAGTTGATCTTCCCGAAGAAAGATTTTAGTTCTTTGCGGCTATGAGCCGGTATCAATTTTAGGATTGCCTCCACCCTTTCTGGGTCAATGGATATTCCCTTTTTGGAGATGATATGTCCCAAGAGCTTCCCTTTAGTTACCCCAAACACGCATTTCTTGGGATTGAGGGAGACCCCAAATTCTCTGCACCTTTGAAGGCATTTCCTGAGGTCATTTATGTGGTCAGTTCTTAATTTTGAGTAGACTATGAGATCATCCATGTAAATGATAATGCACCTCCCAACTAATCCTTTGAAAGCTATGTCCATTTCTCTCTGAAAGGTGGCTCCAGCATTAATCAGCCCAAAAGGCATCCGTCGATAGGTGAAAGTTCCCCATTTAGTGGTGACTGTCATTTTCATCCTGTCCTCTTCTTGTACCATTACCTAATTGTATCCCGAGTAGCCATCCAGGAATGACATCATTTGAGATCCATTAACCTTCTGTAGCACTTCGTCTAGGGATGGGAGTGGATAATTATCCTTTTGAGAGGACTTGTTGAGGTTTTGGAAGTCTACGCATAGCCTGATTTCCCCAGTCTTCTTCCTTACAGGTACTAGGTTTGTGATCCATGTAGAATGTTGAATTGGGAAGATGATCCTAGCATCGAGAAGCTTTTGAAATTCCTTTTGGATTAAGGGATCCATAGTGGGATTCACGGGTCTTTGTCATTGTCTAAAGGGCTTAGAATCTGGCTTCAAAGGAATGTTGTGCACTATGACTGAGGTGTCATATGCCTGTAATTCTTCATAACTCCATGCTATGACATCTTGATATTCAGTGAGAAGCTGGAACATTTTCCCCTTTTCTTCCTTGGTTCCCACCTTTCTGATGTGGACTTCTCTTGGTTCTTCTTCCATTCCCAGGTTGTAGGTGTCACATTCTTTACCATTAGGTGTTACATCAGGGCATCATCTTATAGTAGTCTTATCGTTGTCAAAAATCCTCTCTAGTTCTACCATTCCCTTGGGTATGGCATTGGTTTTTAGGTTTATGACGCCATGATCATCAGGCTCTTCAGGTTCAACTATTTCCTCACCTTCCTTCTTTTAGTCGATGATCTTCTTTTCAAACATGCCAGCACACATGATAAACTCTAAGATATGTTTATCATCTTGGAAGACTTGAAAGTTAGTGATATTGTCTGGGATGGCCGGGGCTGAGACAAGCTCCACTGAGAATTTATTTAGTTTATATTTTTCCATTGGATGTAGTGAACTAGCTGAGATAGCCAATGCGTGCGTAATGACATTCTTTCTTCTCAGGATGGTTTTGATGTTGAAAGCATCGAATTCGTTGATAAGATCCCATGCCCTATTTTGGTAGGCTGAGAGCCTCTTATCATTGCAAGTATATTGACTACAAATTTTATTGACAGCCAATTGTGAGTCTCCTTCCACCATCAGGATTTTGATTCCTTTCTCATGAGCTAGGAGGAGTCTGCGAACCAGCGCTTCATATTCTGCAACATTGTTAGTACAAAGAAACTGTAATCTATAAGCAACATAGAAAGACTTACCTCTTGGATTTATCAATTCGATTCTTGCACCTGCTCCTTATTTGCATTTGGAACCCTCGAAGCACAGTTTCCATATCTGGGGTGGTTTAATAGGGCTTGGTTTGGTTGTGCTTTTCTTAGAGAAACCCTTGGTCCTTGGTTTTTGGCCCCTCTCTCTATCACTGTTGAAAGAAGTTAACTCTTCTGCATGCTGAGTATGCCTAAATTTGGGGAGTTTTTCATCTTCATCAGCTTTGTCTTCCAACATTCCCCTGGAAGGGGGACACACTCCATCATCCAAGGTACTCTAGTCACTAAGAAAATTCAGGGCAACACTTCTATCTTCAAATTTTGATTCATTGTCTTGTTTTTGAGGTGAACTATTTGTAAGGACCAGGTTGTCCATATTGGGTGCGGCTTTGTTCCTATCTTCTATCCCAAGTACATCTTCTTTTATCATTAGTGCTTCTAGTAGCTTATTTGGTCAGGCAATTTGAGCCAACACTTGTGATAGTGCTTCTTGAGAACTAGGGCATGTAAACTCTGAATGACTAGCCTGATGTAATTGGCAATATCCAGGTAGTAACAAAATATTAGGATCTGCATCTTGACCTAGATGCCGCAGGCTGGTTGTCGTGTTGTTGATGAAACTTTCAAGAATGTCATCACCAATTATTTTCTCCAGGAGACCTTGGATGGGACTGTGGTCTGACTCTTCACCTTCTCAAATCTGGAACATAAAGATATCATCCATCTGATAAGTTCCCAAATCAGTTTGGGTGAACAACACTTCATTTGGGGTATTGTATTCGGTGATCATCATTTTCAGTTTAGGCTTAGCATCTATCTTGATCTGGTTATTCAAACCTCTCCATGCTAGCCAGAGTTGGGTGAAATCCATAGAGAGCCACCCTCTCAAGCACTTGGTCCATTCTCGACTCAGCAACATCCCATAAGTCTCAGGTATGTCCACTATATGTATATCAATGCACTCTTGTATCCTAGGATCTATGACTAATTGAATGTGCACATCTTTGAGTACACCAATTACTTTGACCTTAGTTTTGTCCAACTGTATGACCACCTGGTTCATTATTTGGGGTACCATCCTCAACTTCTAGAAAATTGATAGGGGCACAATGTTGCATGAGGCTCCTGAATCGATTAGGAAATTATGTAGGTTTTTTCCAAACATCTGCAGGCTGAGTAAGAATGGTGAGACCTCCACCTTATCTATGAATACTATAGGGAATGCCTCAGAGGAATTGATATTAGATGTGGGCACCCTTGCATTGTTTGAAGGGCCAGGATTTGAGTGATCCAAAGATATTAGAAGGGCTTCCTTTTGAGATGGGAAACCTTGTAATAATTCAAACATGGATATGTTCACCTTAGTCTTCTTGAGCTCATCCACTGCACTATATTTGTCATTCGACCAGGCCATACCTCAGTAGCCAGCATATGTACTGGTTGTAGGAGGTATAGGAGCATTTGGGCCTTTTGGAGGTATGGGGTTATTACTAGCCCATGGATCTGGTGGAGTTGGCTGTTTGCCTAGAGGTATGCCGTCGGTGAGGGGTTCCTTTCTACTCTGAAGGTTATATGAGTTTCGTTGATCATTCTAGAATGCATGTACCTATTATACACTAAATTTGCACCTCTGATCTCAAGCTCTCTTGGTCTTGATAATCCAGTATAACAAGGGAATCATCTCCAGGTTGTGGGACCTATGCTAACTGAGATGAGACCTCTAGATTCTAGGCTGGTTCCTCTTGGATAATCACCTTAATTTGCTTCTAAACAGGAAAGTAAACTTTGAGGGGAAAAGGGATAGAAGGAGTGCATGAAAGGGAAATAATTGAAAGAAAACTACCTACTAGGTGATACACCAAAATTAGGGTTTGGATCTCAGTATAGAGGAATGAAACCAATGGAGGAAACAAGTCCAATAAGTCACAACTCACTAGATAGGCTTGCATAAGTATTTCATAGGAGGGTCTGAACAAAGGACTCGACCTATGACCTACAAACAAACATCTTTTTCTGCAAATAGGTGTAGGATTGAGACGAGATTTCTCGGGGCTGAAGCATACCCACAAAACATCTAGATTGGATCAAACACAATAACACACAAAATTACAGAAAATGAGAGGGACTAGGAACCCCAATCTCCATTAACAACATTCATAAACTTCAATCCAATAAGAGATAATCGAGACAGTAAAGACAAGGATGAAACAAATATCACAAGTACCTCAAGAATGCCTTAATTATCAATGGGAATCACAAATGCAGGAAACCACAAGGGCAGAAAGATTGCCACAAATTGGTCTTTGAGAGAAAAAATCTCCTTTCAATTGCCAACTCTGAGCACTAAGGCTCCCAAAAAACTTTAAATACAACCTCAACTGCATGCAGGCAGGAGTCCCAAAAAAAACCTAACTAGGGTTACAGATTTTACAATAGAATAATCCCCCTTAGAACAAATCCAATCTGGTCATAAATGTGCTTCCAAGATGAATTGATCAGATCAGATTTCTTTCTTGCGCCCATCCCTGTACTTGATCATGCCTGCAGACACACAACCCGGGTCCATCATTTCAAATCTACAAGTAGGCCTTGTCATGAATGCTCACCAACTGATCATATCTTCCCAAGATGAGAAATGACTCCTGACGGCCGCCCAAACCTCCAGAAGAGTCACAAAAGTCTTTGATTTGTAATAACTCTTCTACAGAATTTAACAGCAACAACCTCTGATCTTTTAAGAAAATCTAATCTTTCAGTCACTGAAAAGATCTGATCCTCTCCTTTTCTTTCTTACCAATATTGAAACAAATCTAATCAGAGATCGACAGACAGCCCTGTGCACAAATTCCTGCAATTAGAATACTCTGATAAACATTGGAAACCGTCGCAAACTAAGCAATTTATCTTTCTTCTACATATCCTATCTGGTCGCAAGCTCGCGAGCTGCTCTCTACTCTATTTTTGTTTCATGCGCGAGTGTGTGACAACATCTGTTCTTCATTCGATTGCGCACTCGTGAGCCGCTTCCCTTTGATTCTTATTGCTCGGCAAGTGAGCGACGAGCTGCTTTTTGCTTATTCGCCAACTCGCGAGGCTAAAAACATTACTTTATCATTTACCGTGAGTGTGCGACAAGCCCTCTTTTTCCTACAGTCGCTCACCCACGAGCTGCCTTTGATTCATCTTTATTCACTGGCGGGTGCGCGATGACTTTATCCTTTCCTTTGGTCACTCGGTCGCAGACCCATATCATCCTAAAAACTGTCTATGCGACTGAGCAATGAGCCCTTTGTTTAGCTCGTCGCACACCCGCGAGCTCATAACCCAATTTTGACAAGGCCTTGCGATTGCGCGATGCATACCTTTTCCTTCTACTTGTTGCAAGATCGCGAGCTGGCAAATCCTTTACTAAAAATATCAGCGAGTGCGCGATGAGCACATAATCACCTTGGTCGCTCGGTCGCGGACCCAAAACATTGACATCCAAAAGACATCGCGACTGAGTGATGACCATTTTTAAAACATCTGATCGCGCACTCATGCACTGAACACAACAAGACAAAGGTAAATTGTGACTGCGCGATGACCTTTTTTAAAACGTCTCATCGCCAACTCGCGGACGGAACATGACAACTTAGAAACAACTCGCGATTGCGCGATAAGGCTTGCATTTTACTCGTCGCGCAGTTGTGCAACTTGCAAACTTTGATTCAAACAGATAGCGATCACGCGAAGAAGACAAAAAGCATGATGAAAAGGGGCTGACCATTTTATGCGCGGTAAAACATAGAATTTGAAAGATAAACCCTGGGAAATAAAGGGATAGACGGTCACAGAGGGAAGACCAGGCCAAATTGCATAGAATGTAAAATTTGGGTAACATTTTGGTGAATTCTGCGGGATGTCAGCCTGCTAGACATGAAAACCAGTGGCCTTGACATATCCATTGGGCATGGAGTCACTTCAGAACACAAAAACTGACAGGGCAAAAACCTGTGCACGTGCACTTCTTAGAAAAAAGGAAACTACACTAGAAAGCTGGAAAAAGGGAAACCTAACCTAAAACTAAACTAACCAGTGCAGAAGCTGGTCAAACAAAACCATTCACTGGTTGTGAAAAATAGCTACCCTTCCTCATCAGGATATTTTGCATTGAGTCCACAAGGGTAACTATAAGAACTAGAGGCACATAAATGTTTATCAAATGATTAAGACTTGCCTCTGTAAAAATGAGATCGAGTTTACCTTCCTCTGGTTGGTCATATGGGGGGGCCTCGGTAAACTCCTTCTGGGCCAAGTACCTGATGGGGCAGCCTCTTGAAAGTCTGACGGTAGTACTTTCCTTGATGGTTTCTTTTTTATCTTCATGTTTGTCTTCCATCCTGGATAGCCATGTCAAGTCATCATCCTTAGTCAGGGGACCATTATCCTCTTCTTTTGAATAGGCCAGGGGCTCATCAAAGTTGCTAACATCTTGAGGATCTGAGACTGTCTCCAACTCTTGCTCATGTAGTAGTCCTTCTGAAGGAGAGCGATCTAAGACCAGGCCTCTTTCCATAGGCACACCACTTTGAACCTCCAATCCAAGGAATAGGGGCTCATCATTCAATTTATCACAAAAGGCCTCTATGATATCAGAGAAATCAAGCTCCTCAGGGCCTTTGTCTATGTTCTTTTCTTGGAACAACTCATCTATAACCTTATCATCCTGCTCAAAACTAGGCAGCACAGCAAACAAAAGCACATCATCCTTTTGTGTATCAACCTCTTGTTGATGGTGAACCTCTTGTTCTGATTGATCCTCACCCATAGGTGACGGTATGGTCTCTTCTTCATCATCAACAAAGAGGGGAAGCTCATCGAACAAATCAGCCAAGAGCACAGGCTAGGCATCCATCTCTTCCTCCACAACTTGTTGTCTCTCCTCATCACAGTCATCACTCTGCAGTGATACCTCATATTCCTTCCCCTCATCGCATGAAAGCTCATTTGCCACAGGTCCCTGCTCAGATACTAGAGTAGTATCCTTGAAAATACTTGGCATCTGATAGCCAGAAGGTAGAGTCCATTGGGGTATCCTCCATATTTTATCATCTTGAGAGACCAGAGGGGCCTCTTGGGATAAACAACCCTCTTGAATAGGTTGCTCTTGCATAGTGGTAGGCTGAATCTCAAGCACAGGCTCTTGAAAGGAATTTTTTGCCTTGAAAATTGGGATATGAAATTGAGAGGGCTCAGGGGTGGACATAGAAGGTTTAGACAAATGGGTCCTCCAACTTGGGATCTTAGGCCTAAGAGCCTCCCGTTCAGCAATTTGTGATTTCAGCCTTGCTGTCTCAATGCTAGTTTTGTGATTGATCTCTTCTTGAAATTGTCTCATTTGTTGCTCATCAATCATTTGTTGCTTACCAATCAGAGCCTCCTCTATTTGATAAGGGATGAACCCTTGCTCATTACTTTGAGCCTCCATCTCTTGTTGCTCCCTGATTTCAGACACTTGCTTGACTAGGTCAAGCAATTGCTCCTTCAGCTCTTCTTGTGCTTTCATGAAATCTGATTTCAGGGTCTGTTGCCAATTGGGCCGAGCAGGGGAGGGTGGGTGGTAAATAGGAGGAGGTAGCTGGCTTTGCATTTGCAGCTGTGTCCTTTGTGCCCATAGGTGACCTTGTTTGAGGGCCTTTTCATAGTCTTGCATGAGGGCATATTCATTTGGGGCATGTTGGATGTAATGATGGCCTTGTGCATCTGCATAGAAACTTGGGATAAAAGCAGGCTGTGGATGGCTTTGATAAGGCTGATGACCAGCCCATTGAGCATTGCTCTCATGATAGGATGGTGAATAACCTGTCTGTCCATAATAACTTGACATGTCTACTCATATAACTAACTAGAATTTTAAAATGGAAGATTTGAAACATACCAGCACTTAATCTTCAAAACTAGTAGACCTTCCAGAGTCGCCAGATGTGATTAGAACTTGCCTCCAAAAGGCAAAAAATACTACTATCCACACCAAAAAGTAGTCACAAAAAGCTTTGAAAAGAACTGAAAATCAGTTCTTGGTCCCACCGGGCGTGCCAGAAATGTTATACACTGAATTTGCGCCTCTGATCTCAAGCTCTCTTGGTCTTGATAATCTAGTATAACAAGGGAATCATCTCCAGGTTGTGGGACCTATGCTAACTGAGATGAGACCTCCAGATTCTAGGCTGGTTCCTCTTGGATAATCACCTTAATTTGCTTCTAAACAGGAAAGTAAACTTTGAGGGGAAAAGGGATAGAAGGAGTGCATGAAAGGGAAATAACTGAAAGCAAACTACCTACTAGGTGATACACTAAAATTAGGGTTTGGATCTCAGTATAGAGGAATGAAACCAATGTAGGAAACAAGTCCAATAAGTCACAACTCACTAGATAAGCTTGCATAAGTATTTCATAGGAGGGTCTGAACAAAGGACTCAACCTATGACCTGTAAACAAACATCTTTTTCTGCAAATAGGTGTAGGATTGAGACGAGACTGCTCGGGGCTGAAGCATACCCACAAAACATCTAGATCGGATCAAACACAATAACACACAAAATTATAGAAAATGAGAGGGACTAGGAACCCCAATCTCCATTAAAAACATTCATAAACTTCAATCCAATAAGAGATAATTGAGACAGTGAAGACAAGGATGAAACAAATATCACAAGTACCTCAAGAATGCCTTAATTATCAATGGGAATCACAAATGTAGGAAACCACAAGGGCAGAAAGATTGCCACAAATTGGTCTCTGAGAGAAAAAATCTCCTTTCAATTGCCAACTCTGAGCACTAAGGCTCCCAAAAAACTTTAAATACAACCTCAACTGCACGCAGGCAGGAGTCCCAAAAAAAACCTAACTAGGGTTACAAATTTTACAATAGAATAATCCCCCTTAGAACAAATCCAATCTGGTCATAAATGTGCTTCCAAGATGAATCGATCAGATCAGATTTCTTTCTTGCGCCCATCCCTGTACTTGATCATGCCTACAGACACGCAACTCAGGTCCATCATTTCAACTCTGCAAGTAGGCCTTGTCATGAATGCTCACCAACTGATCATATCTTCCTAGGATGAGAAATGACTCCTGACGGCTGCCCAAACCTCCAGAAGAGTCACAAAAGTCTCTGATTTGCAATAACTCTTCTAAAGACTTTAACAGCTACAACCTCTGATCTTTTAAGAAAATCTGATCTTTCAGTCACTGAAAAGATCTGATCCTCTCCTTTTCTTTCTTACCGATATTGAAACAAATCTAATCAAAGATCGACAGACAGCCCTGTGCACAAATTCCTGCAATTAGAATACTCTGATAAACATTGGAAACCACCGCAAACTGAGCAATTTATCTTTCTTCTGCATATCCTGTCTGGTCGCAAGCTCGCGAGCTGCTCTCTACTCTGTTTCTGTTTCATGCGTGAGTGCGCGATAGCATCTATTCTTCATTCGGTCGCGCACTCGCGAGCCGCTTCCCTTTGATTCTTATTGCTCGGCGAGTGAGCAACGAGCTACTTTCTGCTTAGTCGCCAACTCGCAAGGCTGAAAACATTACTTTATCATTTACCGTGAGTGTGCAATGAGCCCTCTTTTTCCTACATTCTCTCACCCGTGAGTTACCTTTGATTCATCTTTATTCACTGGCGGGTGCGCGATGACTTTATCCTTTCCTTTGGTCACTCGGTCGCAGACCCATATCATCCTAAAAACTGTCTGTGCGACTGAGCGATGAGCCCTTTGTTTATCTTGTCGCACACCTGCGATCTCATAACCCGATTTTGACGAGGCCTTGCGACTGCGCGATGCATACCTTTTCCTTCTGCTTGTCGCAAGATCCCGAGCTGGCATATCCTTTATTGAAAATATCAGGGAGTGCGCGATGAGCACATAATCACCTTGGTCGCTTGGTCACAGACCCAAAACATTGACATCCAAAAGACATCGCGACTGAGCGATGACCATTTTTAAAATGTCTCATCGCGCACTCGCGCACTGAACACAACAAGACAAAGGTAAATCGCGACTGCGCGATGACCTTTTTTAAAACATCTTGTCGCCAACTCGCAGATGGAACATGACAACTTAGAAACAACTTGCGATTGTGTGATAAGGCTTGCATTTTACTCGTCATGCAGTCGCGCAACTTGCGGACTTTGATTCTAACAGATAGCGATCACGCGATGAAGACAAAAAGCATGATGAAAAGGGGCTGACCATTTTATGTGCGGTAAAACATAGAATTTGAAAGATAAACCTTGAGAAATAAAGGGATATACGATCACAGAGGGCAGACCAGGCCAAATTGCACAGAATGTAAAATTTGGGTAACAGTACCTCAGAATATTCAGGCTTGTTTTCACTCAAAAAAGGGAACATGAATTCATCTTCTCCTGTATAGGCTTATGAGCTTCCTTCCTTTCCAGACTCATAGGAATTGAACACCATAGCATTGAATTGCACTGGGGGCCCCTCTAGATTCTAGGTGTAGAGGTCTTGGGAGTTGTCCACATATCCATTATTGTCTGGATGCTCAATTGGAGCCCCAAAAAAATTGGCTTTCAAAGCCTCATAAGTATTGGCATTGTCCACTGGGATGCTGCCATTATTGGGCCTAGTATTCCACGGACGATTTGGCCTTTGCTGTCCAAATGGTTTCTCTTATGTATTGTTGTTTTTGTATGCGTTGAAACCCCTGCTTGGATTCTGAGGGTATGCATTTGGACCAGTAGACGCTCGTTGGTATCCACCCTAATTTTGGGGTGGGTTTAGCTTCATTTTGGTGACCTTGCTCATGAGTTGTGATAAAGTATTCTTTATAGCATCTAACTCAGAAGCCATAAGGGCATCAGGCTCATCTTGGGGTATAACCTTCTGTTCTACGAAAGCTTCCTTATGAGCTTCGTAGCCTAGATAAGTAATAGATGGAGGCATGGTTGTACATGGCTATGCTAGTATAGGATTTAGCATAGGTAGGTGATTGGCTAAGGCTTGATTGTTTGCTGCAAAAGGGTGTGGGACAACAAGATTACTCATGATGGGCATAGCCACATAGCTTCCTTCTTGGGGGTTCATTTGCTGAGTGAAAGTGATGGCTTCATTGTACACCTTTTTCAATTGTGTCTCTATCGGCCGGGGGAAGTCTTCTTAGAAAGATCAAGGTAAATGGATCTAAAGCCTTTAAGTAAACTTGTATGATAACCTCATCTGGTATAGTGTAAGGAGCATCCAACTTTTGATGCATTTTGTGAAAGTGATGATTAAACATAGCAATGGGATCCTTAGGATCTTTCCTCGTGGTTATGAACTGATGATGTGTCACAGCAAGATCGACATACAATTTGAACTGATTGAGGAATTTGGTTTCGAAGTCATTCCATACTAAGATAGACCCTTGTGGAAAATTTAGGTACCAGTTGTATGCAAACTCTCCCAAAGTGTATGGGAATAGACAACAAACAACATCTTGGTGGGCAATCTCTTTACGGTTGCAAATTTCTTTGAAGGTGCGGATGTGTTGTTCTGCTGTCCTAGATTCACCATATATGAATCATGTACAAAAATTCTCTAGATTTTTGGGTAGCTCATGGAGCTACCTAACAAAGTTTAAAGGTGAGCTTATGGTTTTGGCAAAAAAGGCCATTGGACGAGTTTGTTGCAGATGTCGATTTTGCACATTCTGATTTTGGTCAATGACTTTGTCAATAGTTGGGGCAGTTATGTGTGATTTCTGTCCAAGAGGATTTTAAGGCATGGCAAGGTGATAAGAAGATCTATCTTTTACTTTACCCTTGTCACTATGAGATCTTCGGTGGTGAGTGAGCTCAAGAAACTTGCCTCTTTTCGGAGATGATCTAAGCACACGCTCGAATCTCTATAGAGAGAGATCCAATATTATCTAGTTTTTGAGTCTTGAGGCCCTCCTTCTAGCACCACTTCTATTGAGCATTGTTTTGACACAAGCCAACTTGCTAGGATATCGAGATTTTGATTTCCTCTCTTGAAAGAATAACAGAGTTATTCCCAAGGTTCTCTGGGGTCGGTTCACAACCTGCTTGGTTACTCAATTGAAGATAAATGTGATTGTTCATGAGGAGGGATTTGCTGGTACGTTCAAGACAACAAAATGCAAAATACTGTTAGTTTCCTTTTTGGTGTTTTCCATTTTAACAAGTATAGGTATGGTAAATAACATGCAACTTTGGTATTTTTTTTAAGATAGCGATTTTCAGAATTTTAAGATAGAATTTAAAGAGATGAAGGTAACAAGAAATATAGCAAATTGTAAAGAAAAAATGAAATCCTAAGGACATAAACCACTGTAAACCCTTCCTTGTAAATTGAATGTTGGAGAGATTTGGAACAACCCACGAATCATAAATCAGAACATGTCACAATTCACTACTCCGCAGATGCAAGCATTTGGAGAAAGATATATTTTACTCATACGAGCTATTCAAAATATATCAAATCGTGAAGCCACCAAGATGTGCACACCCACAAGACAGATTTATCATTGAGCCCAAAGATAGAATCCTACACACATTCATCACAGCAAGGTAGATATACAACAACAAATTCCAACTAAAGGTAGCACGAATTTGAAACACAACAACACAAAGAGCTCTCTAGAAATAAAGAATAATGCATGCATACATTCAATAAATTTGCATAGATAGCAGTAATTCACACACCATGAATGAAGCACCCAATTTAGATCTTTATTGTATTAATAAGTTGGCATTTTACATTACTTTTTGATTACAATATATAGAGTTTTGATCTACAACTCTGATTTTCAGAGTTAGGGCATTAGGGAGTCTAAACTAAAGAATAAAAGCTAAAACTAGAAATTTGCTGAAGGGAAACTACTGCTAACTAATAATATGTAACTTGCATGTATTCTTCAACCCATTTACAATGAATTTTCTCATGCAAAGAGGGAAAAATTTGCCAAAGAAGAGAGAGAGAAAGAAGGTAAGTTCCTTGTGTGAACTTGGAGTCTTCTTCTTGATTCTGGTGGTTCTTCTCAGATTCTTCATCTAAGGCTAATACTGGTGGTGGGAACTGATAGGAGACCCTTAGTCCCTCCAAAATGAACTCAAGTTATCCACTCATCTGATCTAGAGTTCAACTGGTGTTGATAAAAGTGACATCACTGGAAACACCTAGTTTTTTAGACCCCTACCTCTACCTCGAAACCTTTTAATGCCTTTAAAATTTCCCAAGTGCTTTTCAAAATCTTCAAACTCGGAGGTCCCAAGACTTTGGAATTCTCGTGGGATGAAAGGCCAAAAAAATTGAATAGGCTGAAAGGCCAAAATCTTTGTAGGCCGAAAGGCCGAAAAAATACTCATTGCTTTCAGGGCTGAAAGGCTGAAATGTTGGAGGCCGAAAGGCCGAAAACTCTACCTTAGTAGAAATTTAACCAAGTGTGAAAATATTGTCCCATCCACCTAGTAATTGGGCCTTGGATCTTTATCCAAGAAAGACCTCTGGGTGAGCTGCACGGAGCCTCTGTATTATCTCCTGAACTTCTTCAAAATTGATCTCTTTCCTTCTTATCTTGGTTACCCTTCATTCTTGCTTCTTTCTGAAGATAGTTAATTTAGAAGTGAAGAACGTGACCTCTTCTTCATGCTGTGACATTCTTTGTATTTCCTCTTTCAGGTAAAATAGTTGCTGTAGGGCCTCCTTGGTATTAAATCCAGCTAGAATGTCTTTGAACTGTTGGACCACCTCTTTGGAAGGACGTAGAGCCTGTTTGTTTTCATCCCGATAGATGTTGAGGCCGACCGCTGTGAAGAAAGTATCTATATCTTTGATCCATTTTATCACCTCTTATTTCTTGTCAGCTATAAGGGCCTGGTGTTTCTTGTAGAACTTAATTATTTTGGTCATTTGTTTAGTCCATGCCTTAAATTTGTCCAATTCTTTGCCTTCATAGAATTTTACCAAAATTTGGAAGTGTTTCTTTTGGATTATCTCCAAATCCTAGAGGGTTGCTTGCCACTTAAATACCTCGGATTCTATACCCCCATCATTTTCGACTAGGTCAATGAGTGAATTAAATTCAACTAATATGGTCTAGTACGGCCTAAATACCAATGAAATTGCCTTCTCTCTAAATTGTTTGAAGTCATTTCTCCAATCGGCGCTCACCTGTATGAAGGAGGGAGTCAAACCTGCCAGCAAATCTGGTGTAGCCCTTTTATCAAGCATGGCTGGTAATGAAGCCTCTAAAAAATTTGGGTTAATAGGGCCCACCATCTTTTGAATGTACCCCTTTAGAGCTTCATTTTTATTTGTCAGGGACTTTATGGTCTCTTCATCCATGTTTATGAACCCTAGAGCGTGCTTCAGCCCTAAAGTTGTGAGTGTCTTGCTCCCTTCTCTGGTAGGTTCACCCAAATCCACCTCATCCTTCTGACGAGTCTGTTGTCTGAGAAGTGGTCAGGGGAGGTATAGTTATCTGGGCTTTCCAATGACCCCCAGTGTCCTGAGTCACATAAGACATGGTCCTTGCAGGTACACCAATTTCTACCTGGTGGAAGACTAGCTTTACAGAAGTCATAGTTGTATCTTCTCCATCCAATTCATTTTTTTAAGTTCTTTTTCTGGGTTGTATCTCCTTGGTAAACTAAGTAGGTTTGCTGGATGCAGTTACAGGTTCATATGGTGCAAAATGGAGGATTGAAGTTAAGCATTATACTTCTGGAGTTATTTCTCTCTCTGATTCCTTCTCCTGCTCCCTTTCTTGTTCACTCCCTCCTTCCTTCATTCTTTCCCTTTCTGTACCCACATCCATTTCCCCTTCTTCCTTCTCTCCCTCCACCTCACCTCATTCAGTTACCACATTTCCCCCTTCTTTCTCTGGGGCCTCTTTGGTAAAAGTGTCAATTGATACCTTTGACCTAAGAGCGGTCATGGCCTCCAGCGTGGTCTGAAAAGGTGATGTATCTTTAGTACTCACTACTTCTTTGGAAACCTGGGTGGCACATGTTGAAGGGATTGATGTTGGTGGAGTAGGTGTTGATATGGCTGGAGTGGGAGATAGGAGAATGGTAGTAGAGTATGGTGGATTTGGCATAGGAGTAGGTGTTGGGGATGGAATTAATGGTGGTGGAGTAGGAATTGGAGGTGGTAGAGAAGATGGTGGAGTAGGTACATGAGATGGTGGAGTGGAAATTGGTACTTTTCCTACAATATGATCAGTAATAGTGGCTTGGGCTATCCCACTATCCTGAACCTCAGGCTCTTGAGTGGAACTAGGGACATTCGCTAAAGGGTTGGTGAATTGGACCGATGGTTGAGTGAGGAAGACTTGGGACTGAATAAGCGATGGAGCTCCAGTGCCTATATCTTGGCCGTGATCAGAAAAGCCTTCAAGTGTTTCAAAATTAGAAAGCATAAACTTATGTGATCCTAAGGCATCCAAAGGATTATCCTATTATTTGGGATCTTCTTTATGTTTCTTGGTAGTTTCCTTTTCTCTCCTTTTTTGTAATCTAGTTCTTCAAACTAGGGGCTCATCTTCTTCTGCTTCCTCAGATCCTTCTTGTACCGTTTCCAACTATGGAGATTCAGAACTCTTCTTCCTCTTATATGTTTTCTTCTCAGCGGTGGGGGGAGATTGGCTAGAGGTAGATGGGCCTTCACCTGATAGGGGTTGTGACGACCTTGCTGGTGAGTCAATCTAGCCTGTCATTCTATTTTTCTTGGGCCTAGGATTAGAGCCATATTCAACTAGTCATTCATAACCATACATGGTTCTTGGCTTCTGAGGGGGAGCTTTCTTGTACTTAGGAAATGTGGACTTATCCCCTCGCTATTTTTCTACTTTCCTTGAGGGCTCCATCAATGTTTTTACCGGGGTTGGACTCATTTTGTGTGGCTTCTTGATCCAAGCTATGGTGGTCTTTATCACATGCCTCACCTAGAAGTCCATGTCATCATTTTCATCCTTTTCCACCTCTGCGTTCATGATTGGCCGATCATATACCTTATCTTTTGTGTAAATGTCCTCTAAGACCTCATCTGAATCACATTCCCAAACTTTTGAGGAAATAGGAACCTTTAATACCTCTTTTGCCAGAGCAAGGTTCATTCTACAATAATATCAGATCCTGACCTCATGATTGTCTATGCAGTTTATCCAGTAATCCTCCAAGTGTGGCTCATGTATGTAGAATTTGCCAATAATGTGGCTGTAAGTACCTATGGGGTCAAAGCGAGCTCGCACTGTCTTGTAAAGCTGTAAGGGACAATCATCCCATTCAAAAGCTAGGGATTTGCAAACCTTCATGTCTTGCAGTGTATATGGTCCCAAAGAGATGAGAAAGTCCCATCAATGCTTCTTCTTATGATTTATGTGCTTGTATGCATCCACGAGCTGCCTGGCCATCTCTAGTATGATTATCAAGTCAGATGGATACCTGGGCAACTTCTTTGGTTGTATGGTTGACCCAGCTATCCGAATGTACATGAATGTCCTAAACTAGATAAAATAGGCCCCAATGGCCCTTACCTTAGTAGCAACTTCTTCTGACATTCTTTTAGCAAAGTCACCTTTAATAGATCGGATGAATGTGAATATGGATGCACCGTGGACTATCCTGTAGTCAGGGGAATCCTCTAGCATGTGTGTCCTTTCTACCAGCTATGGGTATACAATGTGAGGCCATGCATTCAGATCATTTAGATTCCCCTTCTTGGTAAGGCCTGGATAATCTTCCTATGTAGCTAGCAAGTAAACCATGTAGGTGCTTATGTAAAACTTAGGATTATGTTTTACGACTATCAATTGCTCGTCCAAATTGTCACTGATAATAGTGCCCCAGTCAAATCTTGCCTTTCATTCTCGGATCTTTTCTATCAACAAGATCATCCAGTGTTTGAGTTGAGTGGATTGAGGTAACCCATACACCTGGCTTATTAATTTTATAGCTGCTTGGATGTCATCCTTCATATAGCCTCTTTGGAGGTCTATCTTGTCCAATTTGTTCTTAGGAAGTGGCTACTTGAGGTAGTCTATATTCAACATCTTGTGTATGGCTTGCTACCTGTTGCCAAAACACTTGGTTCCCTTTTCAATATAGAAGTCATAGAACTTGTCTATGCCCTTGTGAAGGTTGAAAATGTCCTTAATGACATCCAACCTAATGTCAAGTACCACCTGATTCTCTGAGTTTACTACCACCCTCTTATCTGAATCGTAGTGATGAGCTAGGGTGACGATCAATTCTGAAGATGAAACAACCATTGGGTGTGCAGCTGTATTCACTAGCTCAGATAAGACTAATGTGGTGCAATCATCAAATCTATTTGCTGGCCGGGAACACTGAGTTAGGAATTCATTCCAATCTACATTTCTAATGTTGGTATATGTTATCTCACTGTGCTTGTTTCCCACCTTTGAACTAGGTGGATTCCCCTTGTATTGATACTTCATTAGGGAGGTTGTCTTTGGTTTAGTCATTTATGCAAGAAAAGATGAATATCAGTAGCTTATTGAACAGGAAAAAAATAATTTAAACTAGGAAAGCAAGAAAAGAGAGTTGTATAAACAGCTAAGTGTAAGTTTTCGTACTTTCAGGCCTTTCAGGGTTTTGGACACCAAAAAATAGTTTGGGGGCCGAAAAGTCTGAAAGTGAGAAAAGGTTTATTGGAAGGACAAAGTCTGTCAGACCTTTCGGGCTCTAAAATTGAGAGGTGTTTGCTTGCAGATGCTCAAAATCCAAAAATGATGAGGAACTCCGAAAGTCTGAACGAAGGTTTCGGGAACTTCGCTTTTGGCATTTTTAGACCTTTCGGTCTTTCAGACATTTTAGATGTCCGAAAGGCCAAAACATTCAAAATGATACTTAGAAAGATTTGAAGATCCATTTTCAGCCTTTCGGAGGCCAAAAACCTGTGACAAGGGTTGCGACTGACGATACAACAAAACCCTAGGCCTAAGACAAAAGAAACTAGGAAACCCTAGGTCCGACAGGGAGGGACGTCCCTGTCAAAGCATGAAGGCACAGAGGCCCGACGAGATGAAGAAGAAAATTTCCCTAGGCTGGACAAGCACTAGGTGCAAAAAAAACACTAGACCTAGACCCGAAAACATGAAGCAAAGGTAAGCGAGAAGAACCTACCTCGAACGAACTAGGAGTGGGAGAACAACCAGGTGACTCGAAAGTTGAAGCGGTCGATGAGGAGGAGCAGATGAAATCGCAGGCAAAAGAAAAGGAATGAAAAAATGATTTAAAAAAAGAAGGCCTTTTCTATTTATAACCCATGGGCTGACGTCAATGGCTTCAGGCCTTTCAGACTCTGAAAGGACAAAAATGTCGAAGGAGAAAGAAGTCTTCGACCTTTTAGTGTTTTTGGAGTCCGAAAACATTGAAAGGGCTGGGTCTTTGGCCTTTCAGCCATTTCAGCATTTCGGAGTACCTAAGTACTCTGAAAGGCCAAAAAAGGCTTCTTCCTTCCTCTGACTTGGTTTCAGAAAATTTCTTCAGAGTTTGACTGGATTTCAAGTTCCGGGGAAGACACGATAAAAGGAAAAAAGACAAAAAGAAGGGGGGGGGTCCCCATGGTCAGAGGACCAAAAAATGGGGTGTGTGTTCTGGACCCACAACACTTCCATTCAAGAAATGAGAGCAGTAGAAAATAATATAGTTACTCTTGATAGTTTAATTGGTAGACTGATTTCATTTGAGATGAATAACTTTGATAATAGTGTCTTACCAAACTTACAGTCCGCATTTAAGTCTTCTATGAGAATAAGTAAATCAAGTCATAGACACACATCTAGAAGAGATAGTGAAAGTGAAAGTGAAGAAAAATATCTGGATGAAATAGAAGCACTTATGGATAGAAGAATGCATAGAGGCAAAGGTAAATACAAAGGCTAGTTACCACTTGTATGCTTTAATTGTAAACAGATTGGTCACTTTGCTGCAAGATGTCCTAACAGAAGAAAAGATGACAGAGGTAATGAAATAAATTTTGAGAAGAAATCTGACAGAAGTGATAAAAAATATTACAAAATTTACCAACAATCAGAAAGAAGAGATACCCGAGACTACAAGGACAAAGGAAAGAAAGCCAGCTACCTTGATGCTTGTAAAGATGAAGATACTGACACCGAACCTGATGATGACATCGAGATGATATTTGTGGCTGTGAAAGATGTTTCAGATGAAGATGAAAGGTATGTAGAAATTGCACTCATATCTAAGGTTAGCAAGAATGACATCTGGATCATATATAGTGGCTGCACTCACCACATGACCTGTGACAAAGAAAAGTTGAATACTTTTGAGTATTATAATGGTGGTATAGTAAGAATGGGAAATGATACACCTTGTCCAGTTGAAGGGAAAGGAACTATAATGTTGAATAACCTAATTAAATGTGAAAATGATTATTGGGTAAAAGGATTGAATTATAATCTATTGAGTGTTTCTCAGCTAAAAAATTCAAGTCACAGAGTAGCATTTGAGAATAAGAAGGCAAAGATCTTCAATGAATCAGGAAGATTGATTGGTACCGGTGAACAAACAAAAGGTAACTTATTCTATCTGAATGATACTAACACCACTTGCTTAATGGCTACAAATGAAGACATATGGTTGTGGCACAAAAGATTGTGTCATGTGAATTTTGACAACATGATGAAAATAAGCAAGAGGAGAAATGTAAGAGGCTTACCGAAAATGTCAAAGCTCGACAACATCATGTGCAAGAACTGTCAAAAAGGTAAAATGACAAAGTCTAGTTTCAAAATTAAAGCCCATACATCTGATGATATTTTAGAATTAGTACAATTGACCTATGTGGATCAATGAGGACAAAGAGTTATTATGGAGATAGATATTTTATTCTCTTTGTTGATGATTACTCTAGAATGATGACAGTTATGTTTCTAAGAGATAGATCTGAAGCATTCAAGATGTTTAAATGGTATAAGGCTATGGTAGAGAAACAAAGTGGTAAGGATCTGAAATGCTTGAGATCAGATAGAGGAGGTGATTTTATATCAGATGAATTCACTAATTTCTGTAATGAGCATGGTATAAAAAGACAGGTTTCTGCACCAAGAACACCACAATAAAATGGGATTGCTGAGAGAAGGAACAAATCCATAGTTGACTGTGCAAGAACACTAATGATAGAGAAAGGAATCACCCAAATATTCTGGAGGGAAGCTGTCAGTACTGCTGTCTACACATTAAACAAAGTACAATTGAAGGACACAAAGAAGACACCCTATGAGCTATGGTATGGTAAAACACCCAATGTAAGTTACTTCAAAATCTTTGGTAGT
>MU224140.1:10329646-10363617 GCA_018584345.1 Thuja plicata
ACATGTTTGTTTGCACAATATAATGATGTTTGGCTATGGCATAAGAGGCTATGTCATGTTAACTTTGATAACTTGGTAAGTATAAGTAAATTGAAAAAGGTTAGAGGGCTGCCTAAGTTAAAGAAACCTGATAATGTAATGTGTAAGCAATGTCAGTTGGGAAAGATGCTAAAATCTAGTTTTAAAAGAAAAACTCATGCTTCTGAGAATATTCTGGAGTTAGTTCATACTGACCTTTGTGGACCTATTGGTGAGAAAAGTTATTATGGAGACAAATATTTTATTTTATTTGTAGATAACTACTCTAGGATGATGATTGTTATGTTTCTAAAATAAAAATCTAATGTATTTCAGTTATTTAAGTGGTACTTGGCAAAAGTTGAAAAGGAAACAGGTAAGAGCCTGAAATTTCTTAGATTTGACAGAGGAGGAGAATTTATTTCTAATGAGTTCAATAGGTTTTGTAATGACCAAGGGATAAAAAATACAGATGTCAGCACCTAGGACACCACCACAAAATGGTATAGTTGAAAGGAGAAATCGATCTATTGTGGATTGTGCCAGAACATTAATGATGGAGAAAAATGTTGCACATAAATATTGGAGAGAAGCTGTAAGCACAAATGTTTATACCTTGAACAGAGTAAAAGTCAAGAAAGCTACAAATTCTACACCTTACGAGCTATGGTATGGATATGCACCTACAGTAAGTTACTTCAAAGTCTTTGGGAGTAAATGTTTTATACTGAAGGATAATATAAATGGTAAATTTTAATGCTAAAGGAGAAGAAGGCATATTTCTTGGATATTTTACTAAAAGTAAGGCATGCAAATGTTTAAATTCTAACACTAACAAAGTTGTGGAAAGTGCAAATGTTAGAATTGATGAATATGTAGAAAGAAATGAAGCATAAAGCATGATTGAGCCTAAAAGCTACAGATCATTCACATATCCTGAAGAAGAGGATTCTAATGAGACTAAAAATGAAGTTACCGAGCAACATTCTACACCTGCCACGACACAGAACGACATTGCCAGGCAACAGGAAGTGACTTCTGAGCTATCTGATAGAGATGCTGAGTCACAGTTTCACCCTGAATTGAGCTTAAACGATCAAAATGAAGCTGAGAAAGAGCCTACTTTGGAAAAAAATGTAAGAAGGCACCATAAAAATGATCAAATCATAGGATCAAAGGATTCAATAGTCATGACAAGAGGAAAATTAAGAGAAGACACATGTTTGTTGTGTGATTTTGAGCCTAAGATAGTAAAAGATGCTTTGGACAATTAAGACTGGATTCAAGCCATGAACAAAGAGATAGACCAGATTGAAAAGAATAGGACATGGACACTAGTACCTAGACCTGAAAACAAAAATGTAATTGGTACTAAGTGGGTATTCAGAAACAAGCTGAATGAACATGGATAGGTCACAAGGAATAAAGCAAGACTGGTATGCAAGGGTTATGCACAAGAGGAAGGAATGGACTATGGAGAGACATTCACCCTAGTTGCAAGATTGGAGGGTGTAAGAACTCTACTTGCATATGCAGCCTACAAAGGATTTAAAGTCTTTCAAATGGATGTGAAATCTACATTTCTAAATGGAATACGAGAAGAAGAAGTATATATTGAACAAGATGATGGATTTGTTGAGCCAAGTAAGAGGAACATGGTTTGTAGACTGCACAAGGCGTTATATAGATTGAAGTAAGCACCAAGAGCCTGCACAATTATCTGATGAAGATTGGATTTGCAAGAACTAATGACAACAACAATCTGTATTTGAAGACAGAGGAAGGTAAAGGAATTTTATTGGCTGAAATTTTTGTGGATGACATCATATTTAGTGGACAAGATATGATATGTAAAGAATTTTTAAAAGAGATGCAAACTGAATTTGAAATGTCTATGTTTGGTGAGATAAAATTCTTTGTTGGACTAAAAATACATCAAATGAAGAATGGTATCTATATTACACAATCAAAATATATCAAGGATATACTAAAAACTTTTGGTATGGAAGGTTCAAAACCAGTGAGTACACACATGGCTACTGGACAGAAGTTGACAAAGAGTGATGATACAAAAGAGGTAAATCAAACACTGTACAGATCAATGATTGGTAAGCTGCAATATGTTGTACATAGTAGACCTAATATTGCATTAGCAGTTGGAATTGTTGCTAGATTTTCTGCTAATCCAAAAGAGATAGATATTATGGCAGTAAAAAGAATTCTGAGATATTTTAAAGGTACAGAAGACTATGGTTTATATTAAAAAAGGAATAACAAGTTTGAACTCAGAGTCTATACTGATTCTAATTGGGTTGGTAATATTGATGATAGAAAAAGCACCACAAGAGGAGCATTTATTTTGGGGAAAATATTAGTTTCCTGGACAAGCAAGAAGTAGAATTGCACCTCACAATCTATAGCTGAAGCCGAGTATGTGGCAGCAACAGTTACCTATTCAAACATTGTGTGGTTGAAGATAATACTAAAAGGTATGAAATAGGAGATCACATAACTAGTTGTCATATATTGTGATAACATGAGTGCCATTAATATTTCTAAAAATCCTGTAATGCTCTCTAAGACAAAACATATAGCTATCAAGTATCATTACTTGAGGGAGCTGGTACAAAACAAGGAAGTGAGACTAGAATATGTGAACACTAAGGAATAGTTGGCAGACATATTTACAAAATCATTGCCCAAGGATACTCATGAGTATCTAATAGGTGAATTGGGGGTAATTCCCCTAACTGGGGCTAACTAGTACTGAATGGTACTGTTGCATCAAATGTTTTAATCAGAACACTTGACACATTGATGCACAGTGAGTCACATTTTTAGGATGTTGCCTAAAAACCATGAAATGGAAAACAAGAATAGAAAAGTAAATCATTCATACACAAAGATGACAGGAACAACATGATACAAAGCTTAGAATAGAGAAAAATTTGCATGATAAAGATGTCAATATTTGGCATTGTTGTTAAAGAGGGAGATTATTGCTAAAACAACTAGTAACAATAGATACAAGGGAGATACTACTGAAAGAGGGAGTTGAATAGAAAAAGAGTCTGAATGAAGCTAAAGACATTAATGAAGATTTGTTCATATCAAGAACACATGCACTTTTTGGATTGTATGGTAACTTTGGTTGGAAATTATTGTTTTATAGTTTAGTGTTGCCATCAATGCCAAAGAGGGAGATTGTTGGAAATATTGCTACAATGTAGACAATTGTTATTTTGTCATTGATGTGAAACCTTAACTGATGAGACTATTGATGTATGTTTGAGTACCTCATCCATTGTTTGATGAAGATTTGAAAAGAATGGGATAACAAGAAGACCAAGGAAATGGTTGAGTTATGAGTATAAACCAGGGTACTTGATCATCTGGCACTTTGGCAAAGTGATACATTGTTTATCTAGCACTGATAGTTCACTGGAAGGTCAATGCCAAGAAAAGCAAAGTCGATGCCAAGCAAAGCGGAAGGTGATGCCGAGAAAAGTAAAGATGATGCCGAGCGCCAGTGAAAGGCCAAGGGAGACAGTGAAATGCCGAGCATCAGTATTTTGTTTATTGATGAGATTTGAGATCTATGGCTGACATAATTGATTTTATTGGGATATGCAGTATTAATTAAGATTGGTCCATATTCATTCCATGCATGGGAAACCATTATTACCACATGGATTCAATGGTTAATTAATGACTGTAGAGGATAAATAAATTAAATGTAAAGATGGAAAGATCTGTTAGATCTGACATAACCTAAGATCTATGATCTTGATTAAGAGGGAAAAGATTTATCTGACCTAAATGAAAAGGTATATTATAACCTACTATTTTTATTGTTAAGATATTGAAGGGAATGAAAAGTGTTGCATGGTCAATTGATTGATTGGCAAGACCTAAGTAGAGAAGGCTGAACAGAGAAGCAGAGAGATTGCTTGATGGATTTCCAAGCAGATCTGAAGTTTGAGATGAGAATGGAGGCCACTCAGTGAATTAGCATTAGAGCTGAAATAGGATCTGGATTTGAAAAGTAAGTTGTATGAATCAGATCACACCTATTGATTACTTTTTAACCATTGTATCAGTTCAAATATTTTAACCAAGTTGACCTAACAGTCATTGTATAAATCCTTTGAACAAGGCAACATTCAGATTGGAATGTTAAAAGTCCTCTAACAAGGCCACTCCTAACAGGGTGATTAAATCCTTTAACCAGGTCACATTTGACAGTGTATTTTGTAACCTTTGATAGGGTTGGCTCCTCACAGGGCATTGCTTTAGAAGAGTAAAATTTTGGTAGTATGTTATTGGTGGTTTTTCCCATATTGGGTTTCCACATTAAATCATGGTGTCAAAATGTGTGAATGTTATTGTTGTGTTTTACTGTTAAGTTTCTTCAAGCTTATTCCATTAATACAGTAATCGGCACACTTTTATTGTTAATTCCTACTGGGAAGATCTGAGTTGTTGAAGTTGATTTGAAGTTTTATATGGGCACATCAGGACCTGAGGATAACTGATTCACCCCCCCGCCCCCCTCTTAGTTATTCTGAATTCATATTAACAATGCTAACACTTTGATTCCTAAAATATTTGTTGATGACATCATATTTGGAGGCAATGATATGCTATGCAAATCATTTTATAATGATATGAGAAAAGAGTTTGATATGTCTATGTTTGGAGAGATTAAGTTCTTTCTTGGTCTATAGATTATGCAATAATGTGAAGGTATTTTCATTAAACAGTCCAAATACATTAAAGAGGTCCTGAAAATATTCAAGATGGAAGATTCCAAACCAGTTGGAACACCAATGGCTACTAGATGTAAATTGAAAAAAGAGGACAAGATACCAGAGGTAAATCAAACTTTGTACAGATCAATGATAGGTAAACTCATGTATGCTATCCATACTAAACTAGATATTGCACATGTAGTAGGAATTGTTGCTAGATTTTTTGCTAACCCTAGGGAATCACATATAACTGCTATGAAAAGAATTTTAAGATATCTGAAGAACACTGAGGAATATGGCTTATGGTATAAAAGAGAAGGCAAATTTGAACTTAAGGTGTTTACCGATGTTGATTGGGCTGGAAATCTTGATGACCGGAAGAGCACAACTGGAGGAGCATTCTTTATGGGTGACAGACTTGTCACATGGATTAGCAAGAAGCAAGGATGCATCTCTCAGTCTACTGAAGAAGCAGAGTATGTTGCTGCTGCTGCAAACTACTCAAATATTGCATGGATCAAATAGTTACTGGAAGGTATGCATATGAAGATCCTAGAACTAGTGATTATCTATTGTGATAACACCAGTGCAATAAACATTTCCAAGAATCAAGTCATGCATGCTAGGACTAAACATATTGCCATCAAGTATCATTATTTGAGAGAACAAGTTCAAGAAAAGGAGGTGATACTTGAGTATGTGCAATCCAAAGAATAATTCGCCGATATCTTCACCAAGAAACTTCCCAAGGATACATTTGAGTACTTGAGGAAGAGACTAGGGGTCAAACCCTTTTCTACCAGTCAGTAAAATGACTGAAGGCTGCATCAGCCTACATATTATCAAAATATCATTCATGTTGATGCAAGCAAAAAGATGAACTTCAAAACTACATCTATATACAACATGTATATATCAAAACCAAGCACCAGAGCATATTGATGTGTTGCTGATGGATAAGGGAAATTCAAGGAATATATTATGGATGGAAAGAAAATATCACTTGACATAAATGTATGATATTTGTAAGATATTTGTTTGGCATTGTTTTCAAAGGGAGAGAGATTATCCATATTATCACAGTCTTCAGAAAAAGGAGAAAGATTATCCATTATTAGATTACTCCAATAGGGAGAGATCATATCCATAGGGAGAGAGTTTGTATGAAAAGATTATCCACAGGGAGAGTTTCTAACAAGAGAAAAATACATCAAAGAAGAAGAATAGTCAAGAGAGAGAAATTCACACAAGGAGAGAATGCAACACATCAGAAGAAGAAATATAGAAGCTGCAAGAGTCAAATCTAAGCTAAAACAAAGCTTACCGGTGGTCATACATTTTGGTTTTTTGGTTAACAAAACAAAATGATTGGTAGTTTGATGAATCTCAACTATTGTATTTCATATTGATAATATAGTATGTTGCCATCAATGCCAAAGGGAGAGATTGATGACATGTAACTGATTGAATGTTTGATAATGTTAAGTTGAAGATAATACAAGTCATTAAATCATTTAATGATTACATTGTCGTTGATGTCAACTTGATATCATTTGTATGGTCATGTACATAATGCCAAAGACTTCAAAGAACCAAAGGAACAAAGGTTATACTTCTAGCAATACATAGAAGTCATGTATTCACTAAGTGACAAACAACACTAATGGATTGTACATCGATGGAAAAAGCAAAGATGACAAGTCACAGTGATACCCGATGATCAGAAGAACAGTTTTACCCTACGAAGAAAAACCACAGAGTGCCCAATGATCAAAGTCAAAAGGTTGCCCGACGAGCAAAATCAAGGTTGCTCGAGGAGTAAATTTTCAATGATGCCCGACGGATAGAGATCATGAAGCTAATTGGAGTCTCACAAATGGAACTGTCAGTTGTCACTAATGACTAACTGCAGAGTTGACCAACAGAATAGAGAGTTCAGAAAATGACAAAATATCTAGTTGGCAGAGAAAAATTTGAAAGACTTAACTAGTTTTTTTCTTTGTTTTATTTGACCGGAGTTAAGTTATTTATTTAAAGATGATTTGTACAGTCAGCAAAAAGATTTCTACGAGACAAATCAATATTTATGATTTAAATCAGATTGGTTGGATTATTTTTCACGCCAAGAATCAAGAATCAAGAATCAATGAAAATCATGTTTATCTAAGAGACAAGCTTAATTCATTTATAAATAACATTCACAAAAAGGGATTAAGGGGAGTGAATAGAAATAAGATGCTGAAGAGAAACTGATGAAGAACAACTTCATACAGTCCTGATCAATCAACCTAAAGGAGAGCTAAGGATTTCTGCAGACACGGATGAAAAGTGAGCATAACATCACAGAGAAAAAAGTGTGGAGCACAAAAGAATTGAATTCATACATTGATCAGAGAGGTAATGTACTTAAATAGATCTAAAAATCTGCAATTCAAAGTTGCATCATGAACAGGTCATAGTGTTTCAGTTTAACCATTGAAGCATCAAGTCTCTTAACAGAGGATGACTTAACAGTCTTCTATATATTGAGGTATCTCTCAAGGAGTGCCAAAAGGTTGATTCATGAAAGTAGCATTAGACTTTCCCGATACCTATTGATAGTCTAAGAAGGAAGATGATTCAAGGATGGTAGAAAATAGATGCCCGATACTAAGTGACAAACTCTATGTATAAAATACTCTAACAAGGTTGCACTTAACAATGTGTTTGTAACCTTTAACATGGTTGGCTCCTAACAAGGCTCACTTTAGAAGAGTGAAAATTTTGGGTACCGGTCCCAGTGATTTTTTCCCTTAACAGGGTTTCCATGTTAAAATCCATGTGTTATGTGTGTGTGGTTTATTACTTTACTATTTTACATCTCACATTGTTAATTCTGGACTGATTGGTATATTCTGCTTATTTACTGAGTTTCGGTAAATAGTTATACTGCTTATCGGTAATCAAGGAGAATAAGGACAGACAAGGAAAATCGACAGATAGTTAATCTTTATAAATTATTTCATGGCATACATCTTGTAGGGACATAATAATCTGAGGTTTATAGATTGGTGGTTAAGTTTTTAAGGATAAAATTTGAGGCCACTGATTCACCCCCCTCTCAGTCATTACAAACACATCTTGTGCACTTTTATTTAAACATAATGCATCTTGCTTATTGTGACACACTCTTCTATTTCTCAGCAACAAAAATTTCAAGGATGTTGATTGCATATTGCATTCCTTATTTTAGTTTATCTCTAAAGGTTTGTAGAATTTTGTACCTGCATAGACAGTGACTGCCACTAATTCCTCAATTTGTAAAAGCTATAAAAGAAACAACACTAATATTAGCTAAATACAGACACCAAAATAATATGATAAAAATACACCTACTAATCTGACATTTGTTAGCATTAACATATTCAAATATAAGTACCTAGTTATATTTTCAAAGTCAATCAGATGGACATGTAGCTCTAGTCCTTTTTTGGCCCTAAAAACTCAAACATAATAATTAATTTGAAAATTGGAAAACTTATCTTAGCCAAGTTTTCAATTGTGCCATATTTGTGATAGTTAAT
Organism: Thuja plicata; assembly: GCA_018584345.1. Taxonomy (NCBI): domain Eukaryota; kingdom Viridiplantae; phylum Streptophyta; class Pinopsida; order Cupressales; family Cupressaceae; genus Thuja; species Thuja plicata. Next base: position 10,337,979 of record MU224140.1, read on the forward strand.
ATTTTGTGGAAACATACATATTTCAAATAGAAAGTCTCATGAAATTCTATGCAAAAAAAGAAAAATGACTTCAGTTTCACCACTGCATACAGTTAGACAAACATTCTCTAAACAAAAATATAAATTTTGTATGTGAAGCATTTTTCCAGAAAAAAAGAAGAAAAACATAAGATAACATTTCAATCTATACCTGCGATGACTTGTTATTACTCCCCATCTTGCATAATAGAAACATTACTCCCCATCATTAAAAGAAAAAATATAAGATAACATTTCAACCATATAAATTTTGTATGAAGTATTTTTCCATTTCACAATGGACAAAAAAGAAAAAATATAAGATAAAATTTCAATCTATACCTAAAATGACTTGTCATTACTCCCCATCCCACCTACTTGGACATTTTTATAGTTTTAGAACATTTAGTTATTGAACCAATTTGGTCTACCTAAAAAAATGGTTGTGACAAAAATTCAGGGATCACATTGTAGATCAACAACAAAAACTTTTGACTGTTAGAAGACAAAGATAATCATCTCACCTTCAACAAAAGAGCATTGCATGATTTTTCACTTATCGCATTTGCAACATGCTTCTCCAATATTCAATAACCATTAATCATGACAATTGACAATTGAAATAAAAAGATTGCCATACTGAATGCTTAATCAATACTCATGGAGTCAAGGTCTAAGTAAAAGTATTAGTAAATAATTTAGCTTACTGTAGAATTTTAGATTCATGAAAGAGAATCTACAGAATAATGTTCAACTCATATGTTTCCCAAGAAAGGAACCTTTATATTAGTCACCAATAAATCTTCACCAACAATTTGAACCTTTGCTCCAATGGTAGCTGTGAATTTGGAATAGTGCTCCCAATCAACTTGGTCTATTAGATCCTATATTGATATACTTTTATATTCATCAACAAATGATTCATATATCTTGATCATCTCAGATCTTAATTGCAATTATTTTGGCAATCAATAGCAATGATTAATATTATTAAGAAAAAATAATTAGTCTACCAAGTCAGCAACTATGATCGATAAGCATTTCTCAAGTAGTGAAAAGACGATAGCTTGAGAAGATATGCTTAGATAAAAAAATCAACCACTCAATAGTCAATATTGATCAAGATAAGTCAAATTTGACTATCAATAGTGGTCTAAGGTACTTAGAAATTGATTCTTTGATAATAATATGATAATCTATATCCTTTATTTTAACTTGCTAGACAAAAATGATTAAGTAATTATTAAAGTTATATATTCCACCTAGATTGTTGTTCTCAATAGTTTAGAGTTACCAAAATCTTCTAGAGAAGGGTTTGACTATAATCATAACAATAACACATTATTTTAGTAATAAAAGTGCATCATGAACTTCTCGGGAGTGTTCCATTCTAATAGATGTAGTAGGATGAAGGAGATTGTTTCTTACTTCTAGAACTTGTTGCTCCACTATCCTTCCCTCAGTTCCACATCCACTGCCCATAAATCCAAGGTAACAACATAAGCATTTTTTTTTTCTATTTTTTCTCCTCCACTTTCTCCATCGACTAGGATTTACTGACTCTTTGTCCCTCACTAATCGCGGCCCTTTTGCAAATATATAGACTCAAATTAGTACCTAATACTAACCCTCTTAGGAATGGATCAATTACATTTAACTTTATATGTAAAGAAAAGAAAGATTGGATTCCACAAAGATGCTCTTCATCTCAAAATCTCTCCAACATTATAATAAATTCATAAATTGAAAATTTTGAGAGCACTTGTAATAGTCGTCTATCGCGGCAAAAAGATGAGAGCTTAGCTCTCCAAAATTTGCCCCTTTATTTTGCTCTATCGTATGGATATCATATAAGTGTGGCAATCTGGTGAAAAGATTGAAAAAAAAAAATATATTAAGTTGCAATTAGGATTTAACTCTATATATTATTGCTAAGCATGGTAAACAAAGGCACTCACATAAATTTCATTAATACTAAATCTAACATACAAATTGTTTAGAACCCCTGGCTCATGCAAGTAGACAAGTTTTGTCATATCATCCACCCCTGCAGCTGGTGCTTTTGTAGCTTTTGGATAAATATTTGACAAGTTAGCTACCACCTAGATAGAGGTCTCACTGTTCATTAGTAAAAATTTTAAAATAATGCTAAATGCTCTTCAATCTTTCTTTCACATTCTAAAATAATGCTAAGTGCTCTTCAATCTTTGTTTCTTTGCATGTAAAATGACAAGAAATACAAAAAAAAGTTATGATAAGTTGAATTCTTCAGTTCTTTTTAGAACTATGGATGTACAAAAAATTTACAATAGATTCAAGAGGCTCATTCATTTCTTAAGGGGAAATTGTTACAATACACTTTCTTACAAGTAAATTTGAAAACAATTATAGTCAAACAATTGAGGATATTGCCATAGTGTCTCTTGATCATGGATGATAGGATGCAAAATACACATTGCATAGATACTTTCAAACCACATAATCTAGCTAAGGAATAAGAATTTTCATTAATGTGCAACACTAACATATTAATACCATGATCTATTAGTTTTGAATGTTTCAAGAACAATATAAAATTAACAAAAGATCAAAAGATGCTTGTATGTTGTATAAAATTTTTACCCTCTTCCAATTTGTTATTTTGAATTTAGCTTCAAACCCATTGATATTGAAAGCTTATCCATCAATACAGGCTAGCTCATTATCTTCTACCCATACATGGGATCCCACCACAATGTTAACTTGACTTGCCTGCATTCAGACAAAAAATTATACCAAGCTAGTCAGAATCAGAGTTCATTAAGTCAATTAATTTTGCATAATTTGGTTGAAAGCCAGAGTTTCCAACAAGGAATTATGTCCAATAGTGATCAAGATGTATGCAAATAGTTTGAATAGATATGAATAAGCTACATCTATGAAAACTAAAATCTATGAGTATTCATGGTGCAGTTTTCAGTTTGTTGGCAAAGTATCCAATGAATCAATACATCGCAAGCTTATTTCAATAAAGAATATTACATTGATTCTTATTATAGATGAACTTGGCATGGGAACAAAACCTCCTAATATCTATAGGAAATAATCCAAAATAGTCTACACCAAACCATTAGTTTATGCCTTATATTATAAATGATGGTAACACTTAAGCAAATTTCAGTACAAAGATTATTCAGTCAACAATTAGAGAAATATGTCACAGATGTTGACTCTTGAATGAGCGGGTAGATTAAGGCTTTTGAAAATTAAATAACTAACCCTATAGTCACCTCTTTACCAACCAGTGCCTACTAATTTTCAATATCAAATACTTTCCATTTTTTGAAGGAGAAACGAGAAGTGAGACCTTGATGATATCAAAAAGGAACTAAGACATAGTTTCGTCCAATTTTCATGCCCTGATAAATATAGTCTGGTTCTTTATACTAATGTGTTAAGTTTTCGAATCAATCGATGTTCTTCAACTTTTGTTTCTAGATTTGCATAGGATTACCAAGGAATAATAAAAGAGATGAAAAAAGGTAAGGGATTTGAAAAGTAAAATATACATATAAGGTAAATCTCATACAAAGATTTAATTTTTTTATACACAGATTCATACATGACTTGAAAGATATTTTCTCTTCTTTTCCTTAGCATTGGCTGGTAGGTAAATCACTTCAGCTAGGTGCTCATCTCTTTTCCCATGATACCCCTATTTTACATTTGCCAGGGCTTATTTTTTCCTTCCTTTGAAATAGGCATCTTTCAATTCAAATTGACCAAGAACTCTTTACCACTTATTTCATTGAAAAGAGCCTTCATGGGATAGTTTGCTAGTCCAATTCCAAGCTTTAGTACAAGCAGAGGATACTCATCAAATTCTTCTGGTTATCAGGGGATGAAACTTACGATTAGCAAGTTTAACATCGTCTTTATTTTGATTAGTTCACTTTAGGAGATATTTAATTTTTTAGAAACTTAGGAAATTTAGTTCCTAGAATGCCCAATATAAATATCTTTGAACAACCTGAAATTTCATATCCAATTCTAAAGTTTTTGTTCAATCAAATACAGATATTTTTTGCCCAATCCAATAATATAAACATCGACCCGAAGCAATCATTAGCCAAACCATCCACAACCATGCTAGTTAACTCTCTGCAGATAGTTGTGCATTCATCGATAAATAAAACAAATTTGTTCAAATAACTGATTGAATAGTTGTGTGTATGGACAACATGCCCAACGTTAAAAACACAGTGAAGAAAAAGGAAGGTATTAAGAACATGAAAATACTAGGAGATGAAGAATACTTGTACAATGGAAATCAAGCCAACAAGTTAAAAATCACTACTCTCTGATGCACCAACTATATATGAATATTCACCATGTCTTCTACAAAACAAAGCACAAAAGGTTTGCAATGCGTCACATGTCTTGACACTTCAAAAAATCACTAACATCCAAGATCCCACAATTCTAATGCAATTAGGCTTTCAATTCAAGAAAGTTTACCCACATTTCATAAACAAAAGCAGCGATAATAAAATTTCAACCTATACCCAGTTATAGTTTTCTAGCAATGAACCACCCAAAAATACCCCTAAATCCTCAAACAAGACCCAACATCTGGAAAAATCTCATAGTTTTCATTCAATTAAAGTGTCAATCAACTCAGTGGGGATTTTTACTGCATTTTACCAATACAAAACAATACCAACACATTATCAGAACAAGAAAAATTCCCTGGAATGCATCCCTAGAAAAACCCACACATCCCTAAAATCAGAATCCAAAGAACCACAATAAAAACAAGTTTTTAAAATTTCCTTTTTTTTAAGAAAGCCACAAAATACATCTCACATGGATTGAGAGGAATTGCATCTCCACCATTGATCAAATTCTTTTGCCTCTTAATCTCAACCACTCATTCCTCAGAATCTCTTATAAAAGGGATAGCTCCCTTGCTCATTCATAACAAGAAGAATTGAAGTAGAGTTATAATGCTATTTTCATCCTAGAACTCATAGTGCATTCATAGTTTATTTACTCTCATGGTAGTTTCTTGCATTTTTGTATTGTTTAGTTTCATTTCTTAGCTTAATGGCATTCTAGTTCTCATCTCATAGCTTAATCTCGATGCATTGTTCTTCTCATTACTAGCTCAAGTCTTGCATCTTAGTTTCATTCATCATGGCTGCTATACATTTCATTTGGTAGTTTATGCGTTCTCATTTTCAAGATTTCAAGAGCAAAGCATGCAAGTCTATGCATCTTTCTCCACATTACATTGAATCTTCCACTTTCGAGTGGTCAATTCACTGATTTCTCTATGTTTAATCTGATGGACAAACATGAGAATCACACTCGCTTCAACTAGGAAGCAATAAGCCAATTTCTAAGGGTTCTTATCATGCTTTGAATTCTATGTTTTGACTAACCCTTTTCGATGTAATGGTTTATTGAAGTGTTTGGTTGCAGATTTTATCTCACATTTTACCACACACATTTTTGGCACCCACTGTGGGGTAGGAAGTTGCATTTTGCTCCATTTTATGTTTTCTTGCATATTTTTGACAAACTACACTTTTTGTTGTACTATTCTTTATTCTCTGCCGTACGGAAAATTGCAGATTGGCACTTTGTCCTATGAGAATAGGTATATTGTCGTATGAGATTTTATAAACTGTCTTTTTTTGTATCAGAGCATTAGATTTTTCGTATGAGCTTTGGTAAGATTTTGTTTTGTCTTATGACAACTATTGTATTGTCGTACGAGATTTGATGCTAGTCCATGTTTTGTACTTTGTCATTTCAAAAACAACAAGCATTTTTAAGGTTTCTCTTGAGCTAATTTCTGCTTTCTAATCTATGAAATATCTTTGTTGGTCTTCTTGCTATCTATTTTTGCATCCTAACTTGTTTTTGTAGAATGTTTTTTACCAAGATTCGCTTGCCAAAGCTACATTTGCACACTATTTTGATGTAACTAGTAACGGTTTGTGCTTGTAGGACGCTTGTCAAAGAAAGTTTGAAATTACTAATGGTTGTATTTGCAGGTTGCCATGAAATCACATCAACCAAATGATCATGCTTGTTAGCATTTTCTTTTGATTCATAGGCACATAGGTTAATTAGAAGGATATTTTTGTATGGTTTGAAGCAAGTGTTAGGGGATTATGTTCTCTTTCCTTTGGGAAGATAAAAAACCTAGACTCACTTACTTTATACTAAGCAATTAAATATTTGGGAAAGAACTTAAAGTGTGTCTTGTGTGTGTGTGGAGAAAATGATACTGGATAGGAGAGTGTGCTCTTTTCCCCTTGAGGGAAAATAAAAAATCTAGACTCCTTTTTGTCGCCAATCCATTTACTTTTCAAGCTAAATATTTAGAGGGCCTGCTAAGGGAGCACTCTCTTGGGAAGGATCTAAGTGGGGAACAAGAAAACCTGGATACTTCCACCCCACTATAATCAAATTCTTCTTCAATCCAAAGAGAGGGAAGACTTGGCTATTTCTATATTCAATTCTTTCTCACTTGTAGGGCCTCATTACCCCAGTCTTGCTAAGAAAGAACTACATTTGATTGGGCACTTGTAGGGCCATTTTTGGTCTCAATCTTGTTTACAAGACTACAAGGGAGATACATTCAACCTTTTTAGGGCTGAGAGGTCTCAATCTTGCATGCAAGACTATACATTTTGGGTGCTTGTAGGACTATATGCCTTAATTTTGCTTGCAAAACTACAAGGGATAGTCATGAATGGATGAACTTACTACACACCTTTTACATAGAGGCTACCTGGTCTACCTCTGAAAGTATCATAATCTTTGTGCAAGGATTGATCCAAGTGGACTTTACCTAGATCACCCCAAGATTTTACACCCAACATATGTATTCCCAAGGACGTTTGAAAGCATGAATGTGGCATGGGGGAGCTTATGCAATTTGAGCATTGAGTCTCTTTCCAAAAATTACAACATGCCTAGTCCTAGCAAAAGCCAATATCACTTTGTGTGAGGCCAAGGAATATCAACCGTGGGCAAAGATTGTGATACTAATCCAAATTGACTATAGGGTAGAAAGTGTTTCGTTCTTCACACTTTGTATTTTATGTGTGTGTACACCTTGAAACTTGACAATATCTCTCAAGCATAAACACTTCAACAAAAGACAAAAGAAAAACATCAAGACTTTCACCTCAAACTTTAGGTAGAATTGTCCAAAAATTCTTAAACACAAGTAGCAAATAGTCCTAGAATATTTTGTCATTTCCAACTATTGCATTTGTCATATGGAAACACATCCAGGGGAAAAAAACCATATGAAGACTCCTGTATTGTCATTTGAAGATCCATGTATCGTCGTATGAGACTTGAGTTGGAAACAGTCTAGCATTGAAATCTTTGTCCTTTGGTCACATCTTTGTAACAACAACTATCATACCTTGTCACAGTCTTTTTAGCTCTTGAATCTGGTAGGATTATACTTTTCATTGTCCATTTTTCATAGCTTTTCACAATTCTCTAAATCATATTGGCTCTTTATTCTTGGTTCTTTATCAACTTTGTGTCAAGTGTCATCTCAACAGGTATTCAGACCTCAAACGCATGATACCTTGAACAAGTTCAACAACCAAACCAACCTTTTCTTCATCAAACAAATATTTAAGCTTTGACAATTGACTTGGCACCTTGTTCATGTAGCAACGTTAGTCACAAATTTCTGTAGATGGTCTAAACAAGAAGTCAAAAGGTTGATCTTGATTCTAAGGGAAAAGCTATAGATGAATTTGCTCAAGATTTACCTTCTTTTCAGAAACCCAAGACGGACCAGGAAATATCACACAAGGACACTCTAAATCCACAACCAACAATACCATTGTTCAACTCCTCAAACTTGGCTACCCTTCACACGTCAACTATGTCGACCTACGATTGGGGGTCTCAACATGAACATCAAAGTCAGTGTACTAGTGTTTCTTCTTCTATAGAAGAACCCACTTCTAAAGAGATTAGGAAGTGCCAGCAAGACAAACATTTTTAAAATATGATGCAAGTGACCATGCAATTGGATAAGGATAATTATTTTATGCATCTTGCATCCACAGGTGTCAAACTTCCACCTGATTTTGACATTGAGGGACTCATACAACAAGAGGAGGAGTCACCCATCACTATTGTTTACCAAAAATTGCAAGATATGAGATGAAAGTTAAGGGAACTTAAGAAGGCAAAAGAACAACCTCAGTAAATACTCATTGGAGTCCATATGCCCATTCCCATTTCCAAGAACCTACACATGCCACCTTTTCCTCCAAAGGTTGAAATCCCTAAATATGATAAATACAATGGGGAAGGTGATCCTCAAGATCATGTGAGGGAATTCTACGCCCTTAGCATAGATTTTATGCATGAAAGAACATATTTTATATGACTATTCCCCCGAATTCATAGTGGCCATGCCCTGGAATGGTTCACAAAACTCACACCAGGCATACAAACATTTGACAAACTGGTTTAAAAATTTATTCAACACTACTCTTACAACATCCTACACACGGTCACTATACTCAACCTTTGCAACACCAAGCAGCATATGGGCGAGCCTTTTGTTAAGTTTCTCCAAAGATGGAGAAGGGTATTCGCAAGGTACCCTAGACAAATACTAGAGCCAGAAAAGATTGACATCTTCATCAATAATATGGTTCTTGAAATGAACTATGCAACACAAATACACAAACATACCTCCTTCAGTGACTTGGTTGATAGCGCCATGAGAATTGAAGATGTTCTTGTCAGAAAAGGGGACATTACTTTGAATAGGGACAACAAATCCAACACCAATAACAAAATTAAATAAAAGAGAAAATAATGAAATAAGAACCAAAACGTAGTTAATGATGGCGTTGTTGATTCACCCGAAATCAAATCTAATGAACCAGTATTCAACCTTACTACTAGCATACAGGGTTCCAGACAAAGTTCAGTTTCTCCTCAAACTTCTAAAAGCACTAAAGATACGCAGAAGGACAAGGCACCATGGATCTCTTGACCTAAAAAAAATTTCACTCCTCTTGGAGAGCCCTTGGAAGATGCGCTAAAAACATTGGTTTCCAATAAGATCATTATGATTCCTAATTTAAAGCCATGGGAACCTTAGGTAAAACCCAGATGGTGGAATGACAATCACTACTGTGAATTTCATAAAAATAAAGGGCACTTGACAAATGACTGTTTGAAATTGAAACATGTGATACAAGATCTATATAATAACAAAACCATCACAGTCAGTATTCATGGCTCAAATGATGATCATAAAGCTTTCAAGCAACCTTTTCCATCTTATGAGAAGGGTGAATCATCAAAAACTGCAAGAGCCATTGTAAATCATACATATACCTGTTAGAAAGAATTTAGAATAACTGTGATGGGGGGTGAATCAGTTATCCTTAGGTCTAGATGTACCAATTGAACTTTATAGCACTTTAAAAAACTCAGATCTGCTCGGCAGTAATAGCGTAAGTCAACAACATAAATATGTAGTTTACTATTCAAATGTAATCAGCTTGTAGAAACTTAATAGTAAAACACAACATAAAAATTCACAAAAGTTGACACCAATATTTTAAATGTGGAAACCCAATTTGGGAAAAACCACCAGTAACATGTTATCAAGTTTTCACTCTTCTGAAGTGAGCTCTGCTAGGAGACAACCCTATTAAAGGTTACAAAACACATTGCAAAATGTGACCTGGTTAAAGGATTTAATCAACCTATCTGGAGTGGCCTTGTTAGAGGACTTAGAACATTTCACCTAAATGTCACCTTTCTCAAAAGATTTGTACAATGACTATTAGGTCAACCTAGTTAAAGGATTTTGACTGATACAATGGTTAGAAAGTAATCAACAGGTGTGATCTAATACATACAAGTTACTTTGCAAATCCAGATCCAATTCAACTCTAATGCTAATTCACTAAGTGGCCTCAATTCTCATTTCAATCTTTAGATCTGCTTGGGAATCTATCAAGCAATCACTGACACAACTCTCTGCTTCTCTTCTCATTCTTCTTTGCTAGATCATGCCAATCAGTCAATTAACTATGCAATCCTCTTGCATAAAACATCATCCATAACATGAATAACCCCTTGAGGTTATCTTATACCTCTTCATCTAGGTCAAAATAAATCTTTACCACTTAATCAAGATCGTAGATCTTAGGTTAGGTCAGATCCAAAGGATCTTTCCATCTTTACATTTAATTTACTGCTCCAAAGCAATCACAAATTAAATCTTTGATCCATGCATTAATTACAGCTACCTGTGTATTTAAATAGTGTGGACCAATCATGCTTATCCTTAATTAACTTTACATATCCCAATAAAATCAACTTTGTCAGCCAGAGATCTCAAATCTCAACAATTACCAAAATACTACTGCTCAGCCAACACGGTGACCTTCCACTCGGTCATCACTATTTTCTCTCAGCAATTTACTGGTGCTCAGTCGAAACTAGAAATTATGCTCAGCATACACTGGTGCTCATTTAACACAAAATTTTCTCGGCATAAAATGTTCTTAGTAAACTGACATTGTAACTTAAACAACACATTACTTTGCCAATGTGCCAACAGATCAAGTACCCTTGTAATTTATCATAACTCAACCATTTCACTTGGTCTTCTTGTTAAATTTTTTTCATCACTCAATAGATGTGGTACTCAAACAAATAGAAATAGTCTCACCAGTTAAGGTTTGACATCAATGAAAAAACAACAATTGTTTCCATTGTAGCTTTCCAACAATCTCCCTCTTTGGCATTGATGGCAACACTAAACAATAAAACAAAACATCGTTACCATCCAATTCAAAAAGTCTGCATGTGCTCCTTGATATAAAAAAATCTTCATTAATGTCTTTAGCTTCATTCTGATTCTCATCTTGTAAAACATTTCTCCCTTCGTGTCTATAATCACAATGAAATCTTTCTATCTCTGTTCATCTGTAGACTCTCTCTTTTTCTCTAAGTATAGTAAATTCTCCCTCTTTTAGTAAACTCTCCCTCTTTGACAACAATGCCAAAGACGTTGACATCTTCATCATACTGATTCTTCTATTCTAAACCCTGTATCATGTTGTTCCTATCATCTTGCTTATGATTGATCCTCTTTTATGTCCTTGTCTATCTTTCATAGCTTTAGGCAACATCCCAAAGTGTGACTGCTTGTGCATCAATGTGTCAAATATTCTGAATATAACATTTGATGCAACATGACCATTCTAAACTAATTAGCATTAGTTAGGGGACTCACCCCTAATTTACCTCGCAGATACTCATGAGAATCCTTGGGTAGTTCCTTTGTAAATATTTCTGCTAATTGTTCCTTAGTATTCACATATTCCAGTCTCACTTCTTCTAAACTAGCTCCCTCAAGTAATGATACTTGATAGTTATATGCTTTGTCTTAGAGTGCATCACAAGGTTCTTAGAAATATTAATGGCACTTGTGTTATCACAATATATGAAAACTGGTTTTTTGATCTCCTCTTTCATATATTTCAGTAGTATCTTCAACCACACAATATTAGAACAATTAACTGTTGCTGCCACATATTCAGCTTCAGTTGTAGATTGTGAGGTGCAATTTGGTTTCTTGCTTGTCCATGAAACCAATATTTTTTCCCAAAAGAAATGCTCCACCTATGGTGTTTTTCTTGTCATCCATATTTCCAGCCCAATCAGAGTTAGTGTAAACTCTAAGCTCAAACTCATCATTCTTCTTGTAATACAGGCCATATTCATCTATTCCTTTCAAATATCTTAGAATTCTTTTTACTGCCATCATATGAGTTTCCTTGGGATTGGTAGAAAATCTTGTAACAATTCCAACAACCAGAGCAATATAAGGTCTACAATGTACAACATATTGTAGCTTTCCAATAATTGACATGTAAAGGGTTTGATTCACTTCTTTTGTATCATCATTTTGTGTTAACTTCTATCTAGTAGCCATGGGTGTACTCACTGTTTTTGAATCTCCCATTCCAAAAAAAATTAGTATCTCCTTGACATATTTTTATTGAGTAATATAGATACCATTCTTCATCCGATATATTTGTAAGACAACAAAGAATTTGATTTATCCAAAGATAGACATCTCAAATTCAGTTTGCATCTCTTTTGCAAATGTTTGGCATAACACATCTTCTCCACCAAATATAATGTCATCAATAAAAATTTCAGCTAATAAAGTACCTTTGCTTTTCTCTATCTTGAAATAAAGATTGTTGTTGTCATTGGTTCTTGCAAATCCAATCTTTATCAAGTAATTGTGAAATCTCTCATACCATGCTCTTGAGGCTTGCTTCAATCCATATAGTGCCTTGTGTAGTTTGCAAACCATGTTCCTCTTACTTGGGTCAACAAATCCATCAGCTTTTTCAATGTACACTTCTTCTTATAATATTCCATTCAGGAATGCTGACTTCACATCCATTTGATAAACTTTAAAAACTTTGTAGGCTGCATATGCAAGTAAGGTTTCGACTCCTTCCAACCTTGCAACTAGGGTGAATGTTTGTCCATAATCAATTCCTTCCTCTTGTGCATAACCCTTTCATACAAGTCTAGATTTATTCCTTGTTATTTCTCCATGTTCATTCAACTTATTTCTGAATACCCACTTAGTACCAATTACATTTTTGTCATTTGGCCTAGGTACAAGTGTCCAAGTCATATTCTTCTCAATTTGTTCAATTTCTTCATTCATGGATTTTATCCAATCTTCATTTTCTAAGGCATCTTTTATTGTTTTAGGCTCAAAATCACATAACAAGCATGTACTGTCTCTCAACTTACTTCTTGTCATAACTCTAGAATCCTTCAATCCTATGATTTGATCAGGTTTGTGGTGCGTCCTCACATAATTTTCTAGAGTAGGTTCTTGTCTTTCTTTAGATTCATTATTCTCATTCAATTTAGGTTGATTCTGTGACTCGACATCTCCATCAAATAGCTTAGCAATTACCTCCTGTTGCCCGACAACCTCATTCTGTGACTCGATAGGTGCTAGTCGTTGCTTGGCAACCTCATTCTCACATTCAGGTAATACATTAGAATCTTCCTCATCCAGATAGAAAAATGATTTGTAACTTCCAGGTTCCTGTGTGCTTTCAGCTTCATTTCTTTCTGTATTTCATCAATTATAACATTTGCACTTTCCACAGTTTTTGTAGTGTTAGAATTCAGACACTTATATGCTTTACTTTTAGTTGAATAACCAAGGAATATTCCTTCCTCACCTTTAGCATCAAGTTTTCCATTTTTTTTTATCCTTCAGTATGAAACATTTGATTCCAAAAACTTTGAAATATCTTACATTCTAGGTGCATATCCATACCATAGCTCATAAGGTGTAGCATTAGTACCTTTCTTGACTTGTACTCTGTTCAGGGTATAGACTGCTGTACTCACACCTTCTATCCAATATTTTTGTGCAACATTCTTCTCCATCATTAGTGTTATGGCATAATCCATGATAGATCTATTTCTTCTCTAAGCAATACCATTCAGTGGCGATGTACTAGGTGTAGACATATATCTTTTTACACCTCGGTCATTGTAGAACATGTTAAAATCATTAGAAATAAACTCACCTCCTCCAGATATCAAACATTTCAGACTTTTACCTGTCTCTTTTTTATTTTTTGCCATTTGGAATGCATCAAATCTTTCTTTAAGAATCATTACAGCCATCATTCTAGAGTAATCATCAACAAATAGAATGAAATATCTAGCTCCACGGTAACTTTTCTCTCCAATGGGACAACAAAGGCTAGTATGAACTAATTCCAAAATTTCCTCAGAAGTACAAGTCTTTCTTTTGAAACTAGATTTAGTCATTTTTCCCAATTGACATTGTTTACACATTGCAATTTTTAGGTTTCTTTAACTTAGGCAGCCCTCTAACCTTTTTCAATTTTCTTATGCTTACCAAGTTATCAGAGTTTACATGAAACAACCTTTTATGCCATAACCAAACATTATTATATTGTGCAAACACGCATGTCTTGAATCTAAATCCAGATAGAACAAGTTACCTTTTGTTTGTTCTCCACTTCCAACTAGTTCTGCAGTAGCATCATAGATCTTTGCCTTCTTGTGATGGAATTCAGCTCTGATACCAATTGTTAGAATGAATTTAGAATAACTGAGAGGGGGGGTGAATCAGTTATCCTCAGGTCTAGATGTACCAATTGAACTTTATATCACTTTAAACAATTCAGATCTTCTCGGTAGTAATAGAATAAGTCAACAACATAAATATGCAATTTACTGTTCAAATGTAATCAACTTGTAGAAACTTAATAGTAAAACACAACATAAACATTCACACAAGTTGACACTAGTATTTTAACATGGAAACCCAATCTGGGAAAAACCATGAATAACATGCTATCAAGTTTTCACTCTTCTGAAGTGAGCTCTGCTAGGAACCAACCCTGTTAAAGGTTACAAAACACATTGCTAAATGTGTCTTGGTTAAAGGATTTAATCACCCTATCAGGAGTGGCCTTGTTAGAGGACTTAGAATATTCCACCTGAATGTCACCTTTCTCAAAGGATTTATATAATGACTGTTAGGTCAACCTAGTTAAAGTATTTTGACTAATACAATGGTTAGAAAGTAATCAACAGGTGTGATCTGATACATACAACCTACTTTGAAAATCCATATCCAATTCAGCTCTAATGCTAATTCACTGAGTGTCCTCCATTCTCATTTCAATCTTCAGATCTTCTTGGGAATTTGTCAAGAAATCACTTATGCAACACTTTGCTTCTCTGCTCAGCCTTCTCTTCTAGATCATGCCAATTAGTCAATTAACTATGTAATCCTCTTGTATAAAAGATCATTCATAACATGAATAACCCCTTGAGGTTATCTTATACCTCTTCATCTAGGTCAAAATAAATATTTACCACTTAATCAAGATCATAGATCTTAGGTTAGGTCAGATCCAATGGATCTTTCCATCTTTACATTTAATTTACTTCTCCAAAGCAATCACAAATTAAATCTTTGATGTTAGAAACACTGAGAGGGAGGGGTGGTGAATCACTGTTTGTCTATTTATTATATTTTAGCAATTTAAACATAAATCAAATATACATCCAATGAAGCTTAACACAAGAACACATAACACATGATATAATTATAGGGAAACCTTGATCAAAGGAAACTGTGGTGGGAATTAGTACCCACAAATATTATACTAGTATAATGAACCTGGTAAAGTTCCTTTGCCCTATTAGAAGCAGTATTTAAAGTGCAAGTACAATGACCCTATTAGGAGTCTTTACAAAACCTTGTTAAAGGTATATGTCTCACTTCTAGAGCTCACTAATCAATAAGATGAAGGCTACAACCTTGTGATAGTTGATATACACTATATCAAAAGTGAACTATTGTGATGACATTGCTGTCTGATCAGTTCCGTGTATGCACTGGTGCTCTTACTCTCTTAAAGATCTTTATCTCATACTGACTTCTCTATACTATTTTTTTGTATCTCTCTTATGTATATTCTTTGACACTTCTAATATAACTTATCATTACATATATATATGTTCATGCCTGAATAGATGTGACCCAAAATAAGACCATAGTCAGCCCAAAAACATAATACACAATGCTTCCAAAAATATTGGCTTAAACGTGTTTACTACAATAATAAAGACATGATTACAAACATACTATAATAGGCGCTTGGCCTTTATAGAAAAAAATATTATACGCTGATCCAAAACATAAGTCAGCTCCATGCTCTATCTTTTGAACTGCAGTAGTACTGTTCTTGCTGTAATTTATCCGTACTGTCATTCCATACCATGTGTGTCTGGACTTAGTATGTACACATAACATAGAACATATATGTGAACACACATACCTTGATTCAATTTCTTGCACGTGCGCTAGTGTGCTGATCACTACATAACTCTATCTACCATGTTTTCTATACTTAGTCATTTTTGTCTTCCAATTTTACTTGACAAAAAATTTGTATGACTTTGTTTCCATAATGACAACACAAAATAAGTCATGTATCCTCTGGGAGTCAACTTGCCAACAATCTCCCCCTTTTTCATTAATGGCAACAAAGGAATATGACCAAGTTACTCAAAATTGACTTAACACATAAAGAACTGTATATCATTATATATTTTTAACATATACATGCACTATTCCCCATATATACACTTATTCTTTATATACATTACTCCCCCTTTGACATTAATGACAAAGGTGTCCAAAAACTTGTAAGTCTCTAGATACTTACTCCATGTATACATCTGGATATACAATCTGAAGAGACTTGATCTCTTTCTGCCAAAATGCCTTCATTGCATCAACTATCTAGAGATGGGCACATAGAGCATATGTGAGATTCTCCATTTTTAACAGATCCATGTAGGGACTTTGATCATACGTGACAATAGTGACATCAGTTTGTTTGATGTTCTCATCCAAAACTGCTAAGGAGGGCACTAGTGCATTTCTCAGTTGAGTCTACCTAATTCTTATCTTATTGATCTTGATCTTTGCCTTTTCCATCTTGTCCAATTGACCTTGATAGATATTGTTGCAGATGTTCATGTCTTATGTGCATGTTTCATTTGATTTTCTAACACTGTCAACCAAGATATCTACCTCTTCTATCTTTTTGATATGTTCAGAGGTGAATTTCACTCTATCCATGTAGTTTGCTATTACATTTCTGCCTTTAGTTGCCAACTCTTTCAACATAGACTGACCAATATTTAATGAGTTTAGATCTAAGGTAAAATTATTTACCAGTTCATTTAATCTTTCCTTTTTATACTCATCTTCTGCAATTATAGTAGCTGAGTCTACTAAGCCTATAAAATGTGCTTTGAAGCTTGTTAGGATGCTGTCTACATCATCAACTGACTGAATTTTAGCTACTTTCTTGTCTGCAGGCACTAGATCATTTAGCATGTTCATTGATTCCAAAAAGAGAGGGTTTCTCATAACTTGTTTCTCTTTGGCTTTTTCCATAGCTAGGATGCTGATCTTGATGAAGTATTTTTCTCCCATGCATCCAGATTTGTTGAGTCAGGAGTTAAGCTTGACAACAATGAAGTAGATGGTTGAATGGGTGGTGTGAATATAGTATTCTAACTAGTATCCATTCATTCACTTTTTACTGGTATCTCCATGACCGGTGTTTCATTATTTTTACTATCTTCCTCTTTATTCAAGTCTGTTGGATCTGTAGAGGGAACTTCATCTTGTTGTAAATATGTGTCATCAGTGCACAGCTCCTTAGTGCTTAAAAATGCTTTTTCAACTTTGTCCATATCATTGTCAGAGGCAGTCATGGATATTTTGGTATCATCAATCACTATAGTATCTCCTAAATATTTTTCTGTATCAGAGGCTATTGAAACTGAAGGCACTAAAACTTGTGGACATGTCTTAGGTGTATTCTGGATCACTGGTTCTGTAACCTATTTGGGAGGAACTAGAGTTACCTTTTCTGTAGGTGTTTTTTATGGATACATGTGTCTATCCATAAACACTTATGCAAAATCTTTTTCAGTCTCTTTCCCAACTAACTCATACTCTTTTTTCATAATATGAAGAGTCCTTGTCTTGGTTCTGAGATGAGGCTTTACCAAATATAGTATAATTTCCTTCTCATCATGTGTGTAAATAGGGAGAAGATTATCCAATGTTTCTTCTCTAATCCTCATATCTTCCTCAATTGCATTTCTTTTCATTATTTCTAGAATGTTACATAATTTTTTCTGGTATCACTATTTTAATATCTAGAACTAAATTTTTAAACTTAATCATGTGAGAGATGATCATAGAATGTATCACATATTTATCTATCTCATGATACTTGTCATAAACCTTTGTAATTGTATCTAGTCTTCCTTCATTAACAATTCTATTCCTTAAGACATTAAGACTATGTCTGAATCCTACCTCAGGAGGAGCTTGAGTATTTCTTACTATGCTCTGAGTTGTTCTTGAGGATGGGTGACTAGTGGGCACTTGCTTCCTTCCTCTAGACTTCTTTCTTGGTACAGAAGGTGGAGAGGATTCCAAATCAATGGTGGTAGAGGGTGTAGAAGTGCTATCTTCAGTCTTCTTCTTCTTCTGGATGTCATCAAACTTCTCTATTTTGACTTGTGTAGAAATTTTCTCAATTTATTTTGCAATCTTGGCTTCCCTTTCTCTATCTAGGTCTTCTTGTGTGACCCCATGAACTTTTAGGATGCTAGATGTAATTCTAGATGCCTTCCTTTTGTTATCAGTGCTATATAGGAAAACATTGACTTCATTTGTCTTCTCTTTGTAAGTGCCCCACCTGGGCTCATTAGGATCTTTGGGTGTAGACAAAAGAACTTGTGCATATCCTTCCAACACATGTTCCTCAACTTAATAACCAAGTGGGTGAATCCATTTGGTTCTAGGATCAATTGCCTCCATGAAAGTGCAGTTAGTCTCTACCATGAAGCATATGGTCTCCTTATACTTCTCAACTATTTTATCAAATAATATTAACCTCTTCTACATTTTGATCTTGAATTTCTTGATGTACATGTCCATAGAATCCTTCACACTGCTCTCTGATGTGGCTTTTAGTGAAATCTGAGACATAGTGGGTTTTCTTCTATCTAGGTAAAGATTTGCAACCTTACCTATAATGTGGAAGTACATGTAGATGATCAAAGAGCCAAACCTGAATATCTTTCTCTTGTCATGTTTAATAGCCTTGATGTTCTTAATCAATTGTGTGTGCAATAGTTCATAGAGATTGTACTGAGTGTTATCTCTTACCATCCTTATTGCTTCCAGAACTGTTGCTGCGGACACACTATTTAGTCTGCTTGCCTGTTGAAACTTGTAACCAAGTATCATAGCGAGGAGCTTGATGTTATTTTCTTTAATAGGATCAACTATCATCCCGCACCTATCACTCATGGATAAGCATGCTTTCTCAACCTATTTCTTAACATCCTTACTAGTTGGAAGAACTGGTCCAGTCTTAGGAAGTCCAGTCATGTCATGGATTAGGTCTACAGTAATGTGGATGGGAACTTCACCAATCTAGTAGAGGTCATCATGTATCCTGATAAACAAGATTTTAACCCATTCTAGCTTGTAGAATTTGTGCACATTAGAATACTCAAAGATAGGGTTATCAATGAGATGCATGTATTCATCCTTGAATGAATAGTCTGGTTTCATCATTGAACCCATAAGAGTAGCCATGTTGTTGTCTCCAACTATTTCCTTCTTGCAGTAGATGTATGCTAGAATGTCTTCCACGTGCACAACTCCTAGCAGAGTCTTAGAGAATTCTCCTTCAACATCATCTAATATAGACTTGAATGGATGCTTCTTAAAGACAAATCTCTTCCTTTTAGCAATTTCAAATACAACTGGGGTTGCCATACTTACAGCTTGATTAAGTAGGGTTTTGCGGTAAATTGAAATGACGCGACTGCTAGGGTTCTGTTCCATATGTTCACTTAACCAAAAAATTTGTTATCCTTCAGTGCTTTGATGCTCAGTGCTCTTGTTCTCTCCAAATTATGTGATCTAAAAAGCAAATGTGAAGATGGTCGAATATTTATTGATTTTTATAAAGGTTACTGCATTTAATGCTCACTACCATACAAAGTTTTAATAGAGAGTTCCAAAATTTGTTTAGGATGCATTATAGACAATTCATGCATGCATACTACTACAAATTATGATCATAAAAATAAATCCAAAGACGCATACTCAGAGGTGAGTATACCAGTCGCGCAGGGGTTTAGAGAAAGAATAGCTCCCCCTAAGACCAAGAAGGTCAACTATACAGAAGTAGAGGGTGCATGCACTATGGATGCATCTACTACCTTGTTCTCATCACTATCCTTCTTTACTTTGACCCATATTTTATCTGAATATTCTTTTTCTTGTAAAAACTTGACTTCTCCCAATTCTTCAAATAGTGACTTTTTAGGATTATCTTGTTTTTGAGTTTTGGATCTATAGAGCCTTGAGATGTGTCCAGACTTTCCATATGAGTGAAAAATGATAGGAGCTCTGATGTTATTATTTATCATGCTACAATACTTGGCTATGTGTCCATTGTAATTACATATCTGACATGTAATGTTCTGCAAATTTCTTGGAGGTTGATTTCTCTGATTTTGTTGATTCATATTTCTTTAGTTCTATTGTGACTGATTTCTTTGACTTGTTCTGCAATGTATAGCCCTATGGCCAAACTTGTTACAGGAGTAACAATAACCATTGAAAGGTATTACCTCTTTACAATCTCTTTCCAAGTGACCATGTTTGTTATAGGCATAGCAAGTACGGTTGACTGCCTTGTGCCCTACTTTAGTCTGTTCATGATTCTCAGTTTTCTTTTCTTCTATAGATTCTATTTGAGCTTTCTTTATTTATTGTAATAAATTGATCTCAATTTGAGCTATACTATATCCCATACCAGTGGTGTCACCTTTTAGCTTTTGTGCATAAAGCTATGATTGAATTAAATTAGAACTTACATGTGAAGTTTATTAATCTTGTCTTTTGCTGCTGATAATTCAGATTCAATCTTATTCTTGATGTTTTCCAATTCTAAAATTTTCATATTGGCTTGCATGAGTTCTTCATCTAACTATTTATTTTCTTTGTTCTTCTCTTCAATAACAGTTAGGCTATCAGTTAACTAATCATTCAATTCTTCTATCTTATCCTTTAAAGATAAGTTTTCTTCATTCAGTTTCTTGACCATTTTCCCCAAATCATTTGTATAGCAATCTTTCAAATCTTTTCTTAACTTTTTGCTAAGCATTTGTGAGCCATCAACTTTTAGTTTAAGTTTGTAATGGATATAATTTGGATTGGTTGATGCTAGAGATCTCCTAAGTAAGGTTTACATAATGAGAAAAGAGATCCTAAGTCCAAATTCAATACTTTACACTTAACTATATTGATCAAAAGGATGGAAAAGAGCATATAAAGAATAGGGGATACGATGCCTACCTCATAACATAGCAGATCTAGAAAAACTCATTTTTTGAGTTCTGTAGAATGTTTCTGGGAATGCTGACAGTTGATCTCAGACCGGAACATAGAGACGAACAAAACCTAGAAAAATTTTCTCGATCCGATGTCATCTTATGAAAAAGGTTGACCCTATACCAAAAATGCAAACCCTGTCCTGCATAGATCTAAAAGTGTCCCTATTTGCTTCGTCTGAAAGAAAATTGAAAAGGGTATCCAGATCTGGTCTCGGATTTGTTGTCCTACACCTACAAATATATGAAAAAGGGGTTTTGGGGTGGCGTATATAGGGTTTTGCCTTAGTCAAACCCCCATTTTGGTGGTTTCCACCTCCACAAATAGCCAGATATAGAATGCATAATGTGTGTATTGCTCTTTTGAAAAGAGTCTTTAAGCATGCAATATCAAGATCTAATCTTCTAGATTAACAACCCTAACATAACATGGAAATGAGAAAGCAATGCATAGATTTGAATATGAAAAATAAAGCATACCAAGCCCCCAAGGCTAAAGTATTCCTAGCAATTCACAATCCATAACTACTACCCCATGATAATGTCCTTTGAATGCTTGAATGTTGAAAATAGTAGATCCAAAGAGAAAGACTTCTTGCTTTAATGAAGATCCACCATAGCTTGTCCTTGAAAATGCTTCATTGAAGATAATGATATGTCTTCTTAGCTTGTCATTCTATATCATCCTCTTTCTTGTTTGCATCATCATTTCATCATGTTATCTCCCGATTTCATTTTCATCTCATGATCAAATGAAGGCAAAAGAGAGTGTTTATATAGAGATCTCAATATAGGTCTCATAGGGAAATGCAAGGGATCCAAATCCAAATCTCATCTTGAATCATGGTCCCATTATAATTTCCAACTAAGGAGGAAACATAATAATTCAAATATTAGAGAAAGCACTTTTGCATCCAAATCCGGGGACCTATTTTAAGTTCTGGACCTCGATAAGCTCCGGATGTGAAAGCAGGGACCCATACCTGGTAGAGGATAGGGTTGACCTTGGCCCTATCCTAGGCTAGGGTCAACCTCAGCCCTGAACTAGGTTAGGTTCAACCTCAGCCCTGACCTAGGTCAGGGTCAACCTCACTCTTGTCCTGAGGTTTCAGGCAGGTCTCCAGAATGTTGCAGAGAGGCTCCCAGGTCAGCCGAGGACCTAGGAAGGTGGGGGAATGAACCATAATGTTAAGAAGGCCTAGAGGCCTAGAGAGAGAGTAGGATGAGGCCTAGGAGGACCAACACATAGGTCCTACCTAGAGAAAAGAGCCATGGAGAGGGAAATCTAGGAGGATCCACAAGATCCTAACCCTAATTTCACCTAATCAAACACACATGCAAATCTAATATGAAAACAAACTAAATGAGGGTGCTAAACTCATCCAAGTGGAAGTGATTCCATTTTAAGATGATACATTTATCCCCCACTTTAGCTTAGCTATGATACTACGTGAATATGAAAGCTAAAGTAAGAAAACATCATAAAGTATAAAAAGGATATAGCCAAGTCCTTAATGCAAAGATCCTACAAGAAACCATTAGTATCCACAACCTACAGCACACGAGGTTAATGAAAATCCAAAGAGCACCTAAGTCTTACTATGATGATCTTGAGAAATATATAGAGCCCCTTATGCCCCCCCTAATTCGGCCTACTAATTCATGGAAGGTGAAACAGGGTGATAAGGTGAGTTCTATATACTGAGTATGCAATTTTTTGAAAAATCCTTTCCTAAACTAGTTATAATTTTCCTAAACCTTCCGA
This sequence comes from Thuja plicata, assembly GCA_018584345.1. Lineage (NCBI taxonomy): Eukaryota > Viridiplantae > Streptophyta > Pinopsida > Cupressales > Cupressaceae > Thuja > Thuja plicata. The sequence continues at coordinate 10,360,867 of MU224140.1, forward strand.
AACTGATTCAAGAGGTTAGGTAATTGAATCACAATTCCAATGCCTCTAATGACACTGAAAACAGAGTTACCAAACTCAGGTTATGATGAAAAGAGTAGATGTCTATCTAAATGCATATAAAGAGAAAATTCAAATTTAACCTTCATAACTTGAAATGAAACCCTAGAAAAACCTTAATGTACTACCTATAAATAAGATAAAGAGATACTTACCCCCTCATTCTTACCATTTACAGAGTTGGAGCAAGGAGATAGGATGCCAAAGAGAGGGGAATTTTGAGCAAGCTGCATGGAGGTCCTGGAGTGTCTAGCCGACAGACAACCATTGCCCAAGGTAAGTTCTTGTTTTTAGTATCTGTGATTGAAATTTTGATTTTTTTATAGGGAAGGTTGACCCTTACCCAAGAAGGTTGACCCTGACCCAGTAAGGTTGACCCTGACCCTTTAAGGTCGACCCTATTTGGGAAGGTTCTGTCCTTGTTGGGGAGCAGGTCGACCCTGACCCCTAAAAGTCAACCCTAAACCCTAAAGGTCGACCCTAACCTATTAAGGTCGACCCTTTCCAGGTCAAGTGGGTTTTGAAGTTGTTTGATTTAGAAAGACTGATATCCCTTATGTTTGTGCTTGCAGGATCTAGTCTGTCTTTGAGAGCATCCCTTTAGAGGGCTACTTTTGTCTATCAGAGGGAGTATCTATGAGCTATAGCCAAAGGAGATTCAGTTGTTGAGAGATGTAGGATTATACTGGGTAGCAGACCTACCACTGCTGAGTTTCCATTGATCTATGATATCGGCCATGATAGAGAGATGGGATGAGGATACATGTTCCTTCCATCTTTTGTCAGGAGAGATCACAGTCACGTTGGAGGATGTGAATAGGATCCTACGACTTCCAATCCGAGGTGATCCTATTAGACTGAGAGTACCATAGGGTTCTCCTAATATTTTTGCAGATATGGAGTATTGTTTGGGATGAGTACCATAGATGTAGACTCGATCAGATCATATTTCTCTAGCATCCATTCTAGCGGGTCTGACACCTCTGGTATGGAGAGTGATGCTCTATATTCTTGCCTTGGTTGTAGTGCCCAACACAAAGGGTACAGTATTTTCAGCACCATTTACTCATCTTGTACACAAGATGGAGAGTGATAGGGTCACTATCTCATGAAGCTGCAGCATGTTGGCTCATCTTTATCATGAGCTAAGTCAGTTGGTGAGATATTGGCGGGAGAGTCTTACAGTGTGCACATTGCTACAAGTTTGGATGTTTGAGCACTATGCATGTACATGATCACAGGGTACTCCTACGATGATAGATGCAAGCGCACTAAGAGCCTATGCATATTCACTAGCTAATGTCTAGCAGCATGGAGATATCCTCTTTTGGAGGGTATGCCTTGATCAGATACCAAGTATAGATGTGATTTGGAGACTGTATTGTCAGATGGTAGAGTGGCCAAATACCCGATAGCATTTGAGACACTCACAGCAACGCAAGCTGCTAGAAGGTCCTACCCAACATGTCGTGATGCCTTACTACTATGGTAGGGTGATGAGGTAGTTTGGTTTGATACAGGGAGTCCCTCAGGTAGTACCCCGGTATGCATATTCGGTGAGATACATACATTGACTAACAGTAGCTAATATTGTGGATAGTGAAACTGAAAAGACTAAGGATATAGAGGTAGTGCCTAAGCTATCCTATCCAGGTGTGAGTAGAGATTATATCAGATACTAGAGTTTACAGGGTACCCATCCTATCTTTCCCGATGACTACCCCATAGGTGATCCAGGTCCTTCGGAGAGGAACCACCGAGGAGATGATATGCCAGTGGGAGAGGATGAGGATCTGAGAGATGAGGAGGAGCCTCCCGTCAGGGGAGATCCTATGGAGGAGGAGAGAGTGGCAGAGATGTTCCCAGGTCATAGTACAGACACTGGTGATCATCCAGTCTATGTTACTCCTTTGAGATCACATCGACCTCCCTGAGCGCATACAAAGACACCACCACCAAGGCCTAGATAGAGTGAGTGAGGGGAGAGTAGTCACTCCATTCCCGCACCATCTAGACCTTTTATTGATGTCTAGGCTAAAGATCCAAGTATGATATAGCTTTCAGAATGTCTTTGAATAATGATTTTGTTTTTACAGGAAGAAATTAAGTAAGCTTTATATTTGAATTTTACAGGAAGTGTAGCAGAGTGGAGGAGTTTTGTATTCGAGGTGCTGAAGGATACATGTATATCCTACCGCTTGCCAGCTAGTGAGAGATAATCACATGAAGGACAAAGGGATCTCAGAAGACACACAGATATCTTCTTGAGTGTGTGGTGAGAGCTAAGATTATGCAAGGAAAGAGAAGAGAGATTGATGGCTGACTTAGAGAGAGCCCAGGAGCAGATCCAGGAGATGAGAATATCGAGGAGTTGCACACGGACTACTATTCCAAGATCCTCAACCTCATATCATAGATATGAGAGAGCTGGGAGCCACCGACCTTCAGAGCATAGGGATAGAGATTGATAGATATGGCCCTTGTGCCACATATGTACCAAACTCAGAAAAGTTTATTTATAAAGAAAACTTTGTTTTTGGAACAATTTAGTTCTATGATTGATTACCTTTACTTTCATCAATGCACAAAACTTAATAAAAGAAAGAGGAAAGGAAAATATGTATGAATGCATTCTAATTTACATAACTTATAAAATAATTATTCTATAAGGAACACATACACACATAAAGAAAG
>MU224140.1:10371373-10394287 GCA_018584345.1 Thuja plicata
AAACATAATACACAACGCTTCCAAACAAATTGGCTTAAGCGTGTTTACTACAATAATAAAGACATGATTACAAACATACTATGATAGGCGCTTGGCCTTTACACAACAAAATATTATACACTGATCCAAAACATAAGTCGACTCCATGCTTTGTCTTCTGAACTACAGTAGTACTGTTCATTTTGTAATTTATCCGTACTGTCATTCCGTACCATGTGTGTTCTGACCATTCCATACCATGTGTGTTCTGACTTAGTATGTACACTTAACATAGAGAATATATGTGAATGCGCATACCTTGATTCAATTTCTCACACGTGCGTTGGTGTGTTGATCACTGCATAACTTTGTCTGCCCTATTTTCTATAGTTAGTCATTTTTGTCTTCCAAGTTTACTTGACAGAAAATTTATATTAATTTTTTCCCATAATGACAACACAAAATAATTCATGTATCCTCTAGGAGTCAACTTGCCAACATTTTTTCCATGCATTAATTATGGTTACCCATGCATTTAAATAGTGTGGACCAATTGTGCTTATCCCTTATTAACTTTACATATCCCAATAAAATCAACTATATCGGCCAGAGATCTCAAATCTCAATAATTACCAAAATACTGCTGCTCAGCCAACACTATGACCTTCCACTCGGTTGTCACTATTTTCACTCGACAATTTACTGGCCCTTGATCGACACTAGAAATTATGCTCGACATACAGTGGTGCTCGGTCGACACAAACCTCGCTCGACATAAACTGTTCTAAGTAAATTGACATTGTAACTTAAACAACACATTACTTTGTCAATGTGCCAACTGATCAAGTACCCTTGTAATTTCTCATAACTCAACCATTTCACTTGTTCTTCTTGTTAAATCTTATTCATCACTCAATAGATGTGGTACTCAAATAGATAACAATAGTCTCACTAGTTAAGGTTTGACATCAATGAAAAAATAGCAATTGTTTCCATTGTAGCTTTCCAACAATACCAACACTGACAATGTGATTCACATGCTTGAACCCTCTGACAGATCTATCAATGTTATTATTATCAAAGATAAGGGACCTGATTTTGCTAACGCGGTTACTAGAGGTCAAACAAAAGTAACCCATAAGGGAGTGGCATCCACATCTAAACCAACAATGGTGCCAATAGACAAACCGTCATCATCTAAATAAGTCTCTAAAACCTACAATTTGATTGATCAATTGCAACAAAATCCTGCTCATATTTCTATATTAGAATTGTTGAAACTATCACCCTCACACAAGGAATTCCTTGAAAATTTGCTTATTGAAACCAATGTTCCTAAATACCTTGATATCAGTCAAATTCAGACCATGGTTAATCATCTGACTGCCCCTCACTATCTATCTTTCTCAGAAGAAGATGACAAAGCTCTTAGTCACCCATATAATTAGTATTTGCACATAGAGGTTATGATTCACAAACATTGGCCCAGGCATGTTTTGATAGATGGAGGCACTAGGTTAAATACTTGTACCCTAAATCTTGTTACATCATTGGGATTTTCTGAGCATACTATTGATCCTCAAAAAAAAATTACTATTAAAGTATATGACAAGGAAGAGCGATCATCAAGAGGACTTATAGTGCTCCCAATCAGGGTAGGTCCTGTTGAAAGAAATGTCACATGCCAAGTACTTGATCTACCTCTTGCATACAATATACTACTAGGAAGACCCTGGATCCATGATATGCAGGTAGTCCCCTCCACATATCACGAATGTGTGAAATTTCCCTATAATGGAGTAGAAGTGACCATCCCGACTGACAACACTTACTCCTCTAACACCTTGAAGCAATATGACATCATGGTTCCACACAATAAGGAGGCATTACAGAATTATGATGCGGCTCAAAAGGAACTTATACAAAGCCTTGAGGAAAAAATTAAGATTCACATCACAAGCATGGGGGAATATCAACTGACTTCTCTCCCTACCTCTCCCAAATCTTATGGCATGCCATCCTCATCTTTCCCACCTTCAAATGGAAAACAAGTAGAAATACATGAGGGAACCAGAATGGTGAAGGCACAGGTATCTCTTTAAGAGGAAAATGAAGAAAAGGTTGTTTTTGCCTGGTTATATAAAGATGAGGAGCAAACTAACCAAGTGACACATGTGGAGATCTGCCCAGATAAATATGGAAAATGATATCAGATGATGAGACAAATGGGATATATAGGTAAAGGACCCTTGGGTAAGGATGAAGGCCTTATGCAACCTCTTTGTGCTGAATTTTGGGATCGCACAAATAAAACTGGTATAGGGTACCATGAGAAAAAAGTTCATTCTCCTCCTGAAAATAGTCATCCTAACAACACTCACATAGATACCTATGATATAGACACCGATCACAGAGATGAAATAATCCCTCTCCCCTTTGAGCAGTTGATGAGTTTTGCCACTGAAAATATAACATACCAAGGAGAATCATATGTCCCCTCATTCTACAGAGCTTCCTTTGAACCAAAGGAGTCCAACGAGTCCAACACTACAAGTACTACACAAGTACCAGCCCAAGAATTGGAAGATAGACACCCTAACTGGGGGCAAATTGTCTTCACCTCCCATGTCCTTGACTTACCATACTTTTCAAATGATGGAGTGCATTCTTTTGAGGAGGTCTCTCCTCGTGCCTCTAAAGAATCAGAAGATGATTCCACTCAAGATGGTGAGGATCAACAAAATGAAAACAATAATTACCTAAGCATCCCAAGGACTCTCTCTCATTTTTTGGAAGACAGAGATCGAGCTCCGATTCAATTTGATTATGGTCTAGGAAATACCCTATATGAGCAGCATCCTAACTGGGGGAAAACTGTGGCTCCTACACATGTGTTAGATTTACCCCATTCAATCGAAACAGACTCTAATGAGTATGAATGGGACTCCTTCGCTGATGATATAATGGATATTGAAGTGCATGTGGTTCACAAGTTTGTGTCATACATTCTACATGAAGATAGTGTTCACATCAAAGAAATTCTAAGTCAACACCCCGAACTAGAACCCATTCTCATTCCCAATGATGACTCTAAAAAAGAAGACATGCTACCTCTTTCATGCAACACAAACTAGAATTTCAGGAAAGAGCCTGAGAATGATCTTGCATCAGCTAATCAAGATTGGGATCTTGATAGGTGCTCTAGCCATGATGGCACATCAACCATCAATAGAAATGATCACATCTCCACTAGCTATAGCCATGATTTGAATAATGGATGATGGGCACAATGGGAACATGAAATAGAACAATGTGGTGACACTTGGGATCTTAGAGATCTTCAATAACTGGACATGGATCCTCCACTGCGTGTTCTATCTAGGAGAATTTAGGTTATGCTGACGAGTGTATTTTTAGAATGTATGGCCAGTTGGGAAACAAGAGAAGGAACCAATGCTAGGTCAAATAGATCTAATCCTCTGACTACTAACAATGACTCCACTAGATGCACTAGGATGAATCCCAGTATAGGAAACCCTTCAGAGAGTGCTATCACTGATATCCTCTTACCCATTGAAGACCATGATCTAGATAACTCAGTGCTATCCTTGGAACCTATTGAGTCCTTACCTCTTATCCATCTTGAACTAATTGACTGGAACCATGATGCGTCCCCAGACCTCATTTCTAGTCCTAATGACTACACTTTGGCGTGCTACCTAAATTCTATTGAACCTCTCACTTCTTCCACCAATGCAATGAGCATAAGCATGACAGAGGGGGACATCAAGTTCCTTAGCATAAAGAGAAAAGATAAAAAGAAAAAAAAGGACTGATGGTGAAAACAACTTTGTGGCAGTGTTAGATCGTAAAATAGTAAAAACAAAAGGTATCTCCAATGGTGAAAACCTTTCTAAGGCACCCGAGGATGGGGAACTTGATCTCCTCCCTAATCATCTTCAAGAAATATCTTCAGTGCTGATAGAAGTGATAGAAGAAATGAATCTAGGAATAATAGAAGCTCCTCAGCTCATCTACCTAGCATAATCCTTGTCTGAACAAGAAAAGAAAGAATTCATCCAATTCTTCACAAAAAAGAAAATCAACTTCTCTTTGTCATATTTAGATATGCCAGGGTTGGACACAGATCTGATTATGCACCATTTATCAATTACTCCAGGAGTCAAACCAGTCAAACAAAAGCTCCAAAAGATGCATCCTCATGTGGCATTATTAGTCAAAGCTAAATTGGAAAAATAGCTAAAAGTTGAATTCATTCATGTTATAGCCTACGTAGATTGGATTTCTAACATTGTCCCAGTAACTAAACATGATAAGTCAATTCACGTTTGCATAGACTTCAAAGATGTGAACAAGGCTTGTCCCAAGGATGACTTCCCATTTCCTAACATTGATATGATTGTAGATCTCATGGCTAGTTATGAAATGTACTCATTAATGGATGGCTTTTCCGAATACAGTCAGATAGGAATAGCCCCTAAAGATTAGGAGAAAACCAGTTTTACCTACACATGGGGCACGTATTGTTGGAATGTCATGCCTTTTGGGCTCAAAAATGCCAGGGCAACCTATCAGTGAGCTATGACCACCATATTTCATGATATGATGCATAAAAAAATGGGGGATTATGTAGATGACACTCTGGTTAAATCAACAAGAAGAGCTACTCACCTGAAAGACTTAGAAAATATTCTGGATAGAATGGAACAATTTAAGCTTAGACTGAACCCTAAGAAGTGTGATTTCGGTGTGACCTTGGGAAAGCTACTAGGATACATTGTTTAAGGCCAAAGGAATTGAGGTTGACCCCGAAAAGGTAGAGGCAATAATGGGAATGCAACTTCCTCACAATATCAATCAAGTTAGGACTCTACAAGGATGACTCCAATCCACAAGAAGATTTATATCCAAACTAGAAGATAAAGTACAACCTTTCACAAAAACAATGCATAAAGCAGTTACCTTCAGTTGGGATGAAGGGTGTAATAAGAACTTCCAACAAATCAAATAATATCTCACTAATTTGCATGTATTGATGGCGCCTATTCCAGGAAATCCTCTCCTATTCATATCGGCTACAAACATATCCTTGCAAGCTTTTTTGGCACAACAAAATGAGATAGGAAAGGAAAGAGCTATATACTACATAAGCAGGACCATCATGTCTTATGAACATAACTACACTATCATTGAGAAATCTTGCCTTGCTGTAGTTTTCGCTTCTCAAAAAACTAAGACACTATATGCTAGTACACTCTGTTAAGCTAATTGCCAAAATAGATACTCTCAAATACTTACTAAACAAGGCAAATCTCACAGGAAAGTTAGCTAAATGGGTTATGGTCCTCAACAAATTGGATATAGAATAAATTGAGAGAAAGGCAATTAAAGGACAAGTTCTTGTTGATCACCTGGCTGATGCTCCTTTATATGACACACAACCACTGCTGATAGAAATTCCTGATGAAGCAATTTTGTATCTTACAGAACACACCTAGACAATGTTCTTTGATGGATCCTTTACACAACAAGGCATTGGTGCTAGAACCCTCTTTATCATACCATAAGGATATAAGATACCAAAGGCTTACAAGATGATGTTCCCCTGCACTAACAACATTGTAGAATACGAGGCCTTGGAAAATGGTCTGAAGATGCCTATCAAATGGAAAATCACTAGACTACATATCTATGGTGACTCACAGCTTGTAATCAATGAGGTCAATGACCAATATCAGACAAAGGATGATAAATTAATACCATATAAACGGATGGTTGATGCTCTCAAGAAATATTTTGTATTTGTTTCTTTCCAACAGATACCAAGAGAAGAAAACAAAGCAGTCGATGCTATGGCCACCTTAGCCTCCATGAAACAACTTGAAGAACATCAGGCTTTCTATGACTTCCTAGTGGAAGAACTCCTATTTCCTGACTATCACTCCCCAAAATCTCAAGTCATGTGCTCCCTAGTGGGTACTAACTCTTCCCATTACACTCATATCTACTCTTACCTCCAAAGCCAGACTTTGCCAAATAACCTATCAAAAAATGAAAAAGAAGCCTTATAAGGAATGCATCCTGTTACCTAATCATGGCTAACAACCTATATAGAAGAGGTCTTGATGGTACTCTCCTTAGGTATCTAGAACATGATGATTCCAAATGTGCACTAGAGGAAGTCCACGAAGGTGTTTGTGGATCTCATTCAAATTTTCTTTTGTTACCTAAGAAACTCCTTCGAGCAGGGTATTACTCGCCCTCTATGGAAAAATACACCACACATTTCACTAAAAAATGCAAGAAGTGCCAAACTAATGGTCATTTGATTCATGCTCCTGTACATAAGCTATTACCTTTTGTTACCCACTGGCCATTTCAACAATGGGCCTTCCACCTGATCGGGAAAATCTACCCATCATCTTTAGGTGGACACAAATTCATTATAATAGCCACAAAATACTTCACAAAATGGGTTGAAGCGGTCCCCTTGATCAAAGCTATGGGTAAAAAAGTATCCATGTTTATCCTCAATTATATCATCTATAGATACAGTATCCCCTCATTTATTGTGACAGACAATGGGGGACAATTTAAAAACAAAGACATGGACGAACTTTGTGACAAGTTCAAAATCACCCAACCCTATTCTTCTACTTACTATCCTCAAGGAAATGGACAGGTCAAGGCCTCCAATAAGAAAATATTGAAGATCTTACACCAAATAGTGAGCAAGACTGGAAAGGATTGGCATCTTCAACTCTATCTGGTCTTATGGGCTTACATAACAAGTATCATAACACCTACAGGGGCAATGCCATTTTCTTTGGTATATGGCACATAGGATGTATTTCCCATTGAGGTAGAAATACCATCATTCCAAGTCAACAAATATGGACTCATCAGAGATGAAGAATATCATATTTCCAGAATCCAAGAGCTGGAACTACTTGATGAGCATAGAAAAGAAGCATTTGACCATCTGAGGGTCTATTAAAAGAGAATGTTTCAAGGCTACAACAAAAAGGTGAGGCCTAGATAATTTTAGGTTGGAGACCTTGTGCTCAAAGAAAATCCTAAAAATCAATAGCATCATGAATAAAAGGGGAAGTTTGAACCCAATTGGCTGGGTCCCTTTGTGATCACCACAACATTCAGCTCTGGGGCCTATCAACTATCAGCTCCAGAAGGGGATAGCTTAATTGATCCCATCAATACTCTCCACCTAAAGAAATTCTATCCTTGATCATTCTCTCTGGTCAGCAACATGTATATATATGATCCTGAAAAAATATCAAAAAAAATGAGAAAGCATAAAAAGATCAAAAAAATTTGGAAAATGTCCTAAAAAAAATGGTTGTCTTAGTGAAAACCGGGCAAACAGGCACCTCAATGAGTCAATCAATCAAAAAAAATCAAAAAGAGAAAAATACAAAAAATGGAAAAATACAAAAAAAAATTGAAAATCAAGAAAAAGTGCCTTGGTGGAAACCAGGAAATAGGCGCCTTGGTATCAAAAATAGAATCTCTTCCAAGTGGTGAAAACCTGGTAATAGGAACCACTTGTGAACTCAGTGCTCCATCTATCAATGCATATCTTGGCTCATCTCATTTGTGGGATGATCTCTGTACTATCATATCAAGCTAAGTCCTTACTTCACTGATTGAAGTCATCTTTAGGTCTTGTATAGGCCTCCTTCTTTTCAACATCCTATCAGTCAACCTATTAGGTTCTCACAATTGGTCTTTTTCTCTAGATAGTTTTCCACTGACACATTGGTGTTTTCAACACCTTAATCAACAGTGTTTCTCAACACTCCCTTTTGGACAAAACCTATGTTCCTAAACACAAAATCAGATAACACACACAATAACACACACACGGTGGTGATTTTCAACACTCACCTCACCAACAAGTTAAGCAGACTGAACAATTGATGATAATTTTCTTATATGTTGTCTGTTATCAATGATTTCTCATGTTTTCTTTGGGTTCTACTTGTCGGTGTAGTTCCAATTATCCTTATGTCAAGACAATAGGGTGTATGTGGTAAGAGCTTCTTCATTTAGGTGGATAAGCCACACATCCCTCGATCCTACTCTCTTGCACCATAAGGTGAGGTTGGTACTATCTCCTTGTTTCAAAAACAACGCACTCATGGTTATGTTGGCCCTAAATGCCTCAATGCTGGTGTACTTTTGTTATATCAAAACTAAGAAATGTTGTTTAGGTCATCTTAGTGCTTATGCCTAGATTCTTACATGTGTTTCTCACATCTATCCGATGAAGGGTCATACTCATATCTTTATAGCTCCTGAGGTGCTAGTAAGGGTTGTACTGACTCCGGTGTCCCAAATGTCCAAGTGATGAAAAATATAGTGACTACAGAAATCAGTGACTTGACTCATGTCTTAGGTTGCATTTTTAGGCTTGCATAATGGCATCATAACATAATCCATTAGATAAATCTAAACATAGAGCTATCCCTATAACCAGTTAATCTTCCAATCCTCTCTTGATGAAATCAACTACATTTCATCTCCTTAAGGTTATCCATCTATGCACAAAGGGTTAGTAACAAGAACAAAAGCATGACATATATTCAGCATAAGATCAATGAAATGTGCATGATTTACATATGTCATTAATGATTTAAGCTACAAAAAGCCTACAACATCTGTCTTGCTTTGAAAATTGCACCCTTAGATAATCAGACTGCTCTGAATCCATTTTCGAGACCAAAATGAAAATCTGACAATGTTTTGATCCTCAAAAATGCAACTTAACCTAATTTTTAGAAATGTAGTTGATTGGTGATGATTTCCTCACAGGATTCTGAATCGACATTCCTTTTGATCAAATTTCTTGCGCATTTTCTTCTCTAATTCAAAAAATCAACCTAAGTCAATTTTGGTCAAACTTGGTCAACCAGGACCTTAGATAGGCTCGCATATCATAGCTCAATGCTTTTCAATATATTAGGCTTATACCTCCCCTCCTTTTGATTTTGTTCTCGAGGGGGAAATACCACTATATCAACAATTTGAGTCACATCAAAAAGTTCATTCTCTAGGGGCATCAGGCCCTGACTTAAATCTAAAATCCAATCAAGTGATTTCCATCACTGCACATCAAATCTCAAAGCTCTAAGGGAATATCAGATTCATCACACCATATCAATCCAAGAACTTCCCTCAATCTAGTAATTGGCTTCATCAAGATCCATATCAAGTCAATTATCCCAATCAATCAATCGAATGGAAATCAGTCTCATCGCCCCACATCAGATTGGTTCATCATTCTAACTTAATATTAAATCAGGAAATCTACTGGGAGGATAAGAATTTAGTTTCATCACTTCACATCAAACTAAATGCTTAGAACCTTCTATCAGTCTTCACTCAATCAAGTCTGGAGCTGATATATTCAGATCTATCTATCAGTCTTTTCTCAATCAAGTTTGGAGCTGATATCTGCAAATCTTCAATCAATCTTTGTTCGATCAAGTTTGGAATCAATTTCTAATCTGCGGGATAGTTTCATTGCTTCACATCAAGCTATTTCTATATTTAATCAACCTTCAAATGTTCTTTGACCCAATGTGTTCCCAGATCGATCACACATTAGTCAAACAAGGGCAAATGTAATCACCCAAAAATGGTGTAGCAAACCCATAGCCCCCTTTTCTCAAATATTTGGTCTTAATAAATCCTAAATCTGAGACATTATCACTAGATTCTAAATTATTGAGCATTTAATCAAACTTTATTACATAATTTTTAATCCTAACTTTTTGAATCAAATAATCAATCATCAAAAGCCTAAACCCAAAAATCATAAAACATTGGGATAAAATCAAAAGGTCCTAAGTTCCTTTTTAATCAAAAAGTGAACCCATTCACACATGGGTGTGCACTCAAAAATCAAATAAAACAAATAAAAGGGAGGAAAATACCAATTTTTTCTTATTCTCCTCATAAGTTGACCAATCAATATTACTTTATCATCTCACATGGATTGAGAGGAATTGCATCTCCACCATTGATCAAATTATTTTGCCTCTTAATCTCAACCACTCATTCCTTGGAATATCTTATAAAAGATATAGCTCCCTTGCTCATTCATAACAAGAAGATTTGGAGAAGAGTTATAATGCTATTTTCATCCTAGAATTCATAGTGCATTCATAGTTTATTTACTCTCATGGTAGTTTCTTGCATTTTTGCATTGTTTAGTTTCATTTCTTAGCTTAATGACATTCTAGTTCTCATCTCATAGCTTAATCTAGATGCATTTTTCTTCTCATTACTAGCTCAAGTCTTGCGTCTTAGTTTTATTCATCATGGTTGCTATGCATTTAATATTATATTCTACGTGTTCTCATTTTCAAGCTTTCAAGAGCAAAGCATGCAAGTCTATGCATCCTGCTCCAGATTGCATTGATTCTTCTATTTTTGAGTAGTCAAGTTACTAATTTCTCTATGTCCAATCTGATGGAAAAATATGAGAATCACACTCACTTCAACTAGGAAGCAATAAGCCAATTTCTAAGGGTTCTTACCATGCTTTGAATTCTATGTTTTTACTAACCCTTTTCGACGTAATGGTTTATTGAAGTGTTTGGTTGCAGAATCTAATCTCACATTTTATCACACAAGTGTAATAGTGTAGATCTACAAATATGTATTTATGTAGTGTATCATTTTTTCAAGTTTCAATAAGAATTGGGATCTACATTTTTAGATAAATAAAGCATCCTCTATTTTTTATTTTTTCTATAAAAAAAAGAGAACTCTTTGATTGTTTAATTGCTATTAATATTTTTCTTTTCTTTTTTCTTAACCATTAATCAACTCTCTCAGAATTCAATGTGTATCAAAATTTACATTGTTGTAGCGATGTGGAAGATCATGAAGGGGGAGTGCAGAGGCCCCACTGACAACACATTCCTTTTGGGGGTCTGACCATAATTCTAATTGGGGACCTTGCTCAACTTATGTAAAAGTGACTTAAGATGCAAGTACTAAAACTTGTGTGGTAGATTTTAAATCACTAAACAATGAAGTAGTCCTAAAGAGTATTTGTTATCACCAAGAAAAGTGTGCTATATTTTATACATACATCATTAATCAAAAGATTGAATGACCTAAAAGTAGAATTTGAAGCACAAACTTAATAGACATTAACAAAAACTTAATTTTATATCAGGGTTATGATGATGTTATACAACAAATTTTGAGTAGCATTATTCATTTCACCCAATCAGATTTGAATACACATTAAGACGAGTGTATGCGTGAATTTGGGTCTCTTCCTGCAAGCTGTAAACACACACACTTTAATAGATCATTTCATTGCTATTCCAAATCAAATATAATAAACAAATGAATAATCTAAATCGATCTATTTCCTTCTAGTAGGAAGGAGTTTGATTCTTGCTCTCAGGTCATCGCAAGAAACAGTGACTACACTAGATCCTCAAGGAAGGATTTAAAGAAAGCTATATGCAAATGATCTAATCTAAATGATTATGCAAATGCAATATTGATCCCAAGCTAATTAGATTGATTTTATGACACCAATTTGAAATGTTTTTCTTCTTTTTTAAAGTACCAAATTGAAATGTACGCTAGATTATGGTTTGCATGATTGAAATTAAACTATCAATTATTCAATCAAAAATCTATGAAATGCTAAAATTCTTGGAAACTTAAGAAATGAAAACTGCATAATAACATTAGCTAAAATTGGGATCCTTTGTGAAGAAAATGAAGCTCTCTTTTATAGAAAATCTTTCTCAAAATCAGCGGTCGAGATTAGACGAAATGAGTGGCTCAGATTCGATTTGAGGAAGCACAGTCCATGTGCAAGCAATTTGATTGGTCAAAAGATTCAGTCTTTTTGGAAACTTCTAAAATCAGTTTTCAGTTAACAGCTTTGCTTTCAAAATGATAAATAGATCAGATTAATTTAACTGAATAAAACAGATTTATTTCCAAAATGAGAAAAGATAATAATAAATTAACTGAATAAAACAGATTTGTTTCCAAAATGAGAAAAGATAATAATAAATCAACTGATTAAAAAAGATTTATTTCCAATTCAAAAATCAGTTGATGACATCATATGCATTTTTAAAGATTTAATTGATTTTAAATGCACAATTTAATTTAAAAAAAATAGTTGATGACATCATATGCATTTTTTAAAGATTTAATTAATTTTAAATGCACATTTTGTTTTTATTAATTAATTAAATTCCTTTTTGAATTTTATTGACAATTTAGTAATTTTATTTAATTAATATATTAGAATATCAATTAAATAATTAACTTAAGGCTTATTTGCCAATATATTGTATTTTTAAGAATTAATTAATTAATCAAGTATGATGATTGATTTAGACCTAGGATTCTGGTCACATTAGCTTGAATTTGATGAATTGCCTGTTTGATTTAGGACATAGAATTATCAAGATTAGGGTTTCTTGATATGAGACTGAGATTAGGGGTCAAGGCTTTAGGTCACCACTTTTAGGTCATTACATTTTCCCCTCTCTGAATTGATGTGTGATCAACACATTTATTCAAAGACCTATTAGCGAGAAGACCCAGAACAGTTTGATTTGAAGCGATGAAACCATTCTTTTGAAGAAGACTGACTTTGAGCTTGATTGGAGGAAGATCGATCAAAAGATATAGAAAATAATGCTTATTTTTATTTGAAGTGATGAAATTGAACATCTGTCAAGAAATCTTAAATCTTTTGATGTGATTGAATGAATAACCAATTTGACTTGAAGCGATGAAACTGATTACCGTTAAGAGATTTGATTAGCAAGCAAGTTGACTTGATTTGAAGCGATGAAGCCAATTTGATCAATGTATCTAGTTTCAATAATGAACAGCTCGTATAACATCGAACTTGTCTGGTTTCAAGTGTGTTCACCAGTGTATAAGACCATTAATTATGTTACCTCTGATTTTAGATGATCTCAACTTGATTTGATGCAATGAAGCTGAGATGCCCCAAGCGATGGGGTTTTGATTGAGGATATGATCACTAGAATGTTGATGTCCTGATCTAGCCCACTAGGGAGTGAAATCAAAATATGGCTAGGTACCCTAGTGATGAGAAGCAATTCGATTGATAACATGATACAAGAATAAGATGATCTAATTAGAAATAGGTCCCAAGTGGTTAGGACAGAATTTGAACTTCATGAGAGGTCTTGTTCGACTGAGATTAACCAAAATTATGATACATGGATTGACTAGAAGAAAGTATGAGAGATTTCCATTGGTTGGAGTCTAGAAGACTGATTGTGCAAGCAGTTAGCTACAGTTGACTAAAAAATTCAAACATCAGATTTTGATTTTGATCCTAAAAATGGAATCAGGATAGTCAAATTAGTGAGGGGTGTCCTGTTCACGGACAAATAACCACTTGAGGAAATGAAGATTAATTGATAATAACCTTAGATCCTTCAGATTGGAGACAAATATCAATATTATGCAAATTTAAACACCATGCAGATGCAGATACAGATCCAAGACTAACATGAATGCAACCTAAGTTGTAGTCATTGAACCTTTAGCAGTGAAATTTTCATCATCAAGAATTTTTTGGAACATCAGAGTCGATAAAATCCTTACTGGTGCCACTGCAACCATAAGAATATGAATATGAATTTCATCGGATAATATATGAGAAACTAACGTAAGCATCGAGGCACAAAAGATGAGATAACCTAAACTTTATTTCTAGTTGATGTTGCAAGAGTGCACTAGTATCGAGGCATTCAAAATTCAAGATAACCATGAGTGCAATCTTGCGTAAACAAGCAAAGAAATAACAGTCAAGGAGATAGTTCTGACCTCACCTTGGCGTACAATTAAAAAGGATCAAGGGATGTGAGGATTTTTTGCGTTAATACAGGAGCTCTTATCACATACACCCTGTTTATTTGTGTAATCACCTAAAAATGATCACCTAAACCCTAGACCCCCAATCTCAGTAATTAATCAAGAAACCCTAATCTTGATTAAATCTAAGTCCTAAATCAAACAGGCAATTATCAAATTCAAACTGATTTGGCCTAAACCCTAGGTCCTAATCGATCATCTTACTTGATTAATTAATTAATTCCTAAAATCACATTACATTGGCAAATAAACTTTATACTATTATTTAATTGATATTATGACATATTAATTAAATAAAAATTACAAAATTGTCAATTAAATCAAAAAGGAATTTAATTAATTATAAAAACATAAATGTGCATTCAAAATCAATTTAATTATTAAAAATGCACATGACATCATCAAATTCAGTTGACTGATTATCAAAATGGAAACAATCCAGTTCCACTCAGTTAATTGATTCTCCACTGTTTATCATTTTGGAAACATTTTAGTTAACTAAAAACTGAATATGGAAGTTTCCTAAATAACTGATCAGTCAGTTCAGTCAACTGACTCTTCTGACCAATTGAATCACTTGCACATGGATTGTGCTTCTTCAATCGAATCTGAGCCACTCTTTTTCTTCAATCTCGACCGTCGATTCGAGAGAGATTTCTATAAAAGAGAAACTCTTTTCCTTCACAAAAGATCCTAATTTTTGCTTAATGTTATTATGCTACATTTTCGTCTTAGCTTCTTGCATTCTTAGCATAATTTTTATTTAATATTTGTTGTTTATTACTTTCAAGCAAATCAATATCATTTAGAGCACACTTTTGATTTGGTGTTATTAAAATGAATATCTCACACTCAATTTGGTGCTTCTAAAATGAATCCTAATTAGCTTTGATGAACAGCAAACTGCATTTGCATTTAGATTAATAATTTATTTGCATTATCATAGATTTAAATCCTTCATTTAGTTCTTCGGTGTAGTCACTGAGCTTGCAATGACCTGAGAGCAAGCTCATACTCCTTCCTTCTAGAAGGCAAAAGGTCGACTCTTCCAGACATGCATGGTGAATGAATCGATATTCATTCCTGTATGCAGCTGAAGAACAATGACTATGTTGAAGTGTTCTGCTAAGTAGAGGTCACTTTTAGTACACACATTTCTGGCGCCCACTGAGGGGCTCGAACCCACAACCACAAGGTTAATTTTGTGAGTTTTGTTATAAATTTCTAAGCTATTTTTCCAGAAATCCGACTGATATTTTCATTAGTACATGCACTTATGACATGATAAAGATCAGAAATATATATTTATGGAAATTTATTTGATTTATCTTTCATTTTCTGTTGGTTTGAATTAATTTCATTTAGATTTGCAAAAGTTATGGTCATTTTAGTGCAGACTAGTCAAATATGATTTTCCAGAAATCTGACTAATGTTTTTATTGGTACATGCACTTATGGCATGATAAAGATTCAAATTTTATATTTATGGAAATTTATTTGAGTTATCTTTCATTTGCAGTTGGTTTGAATTAATTTTTTTTGGATTTTCAGAAGTTATGGTCATTTTAGTGCAGACAAGTCAAACCTGATTTTCTAGAAATCTGGTTGATGTTTTTATTAGTACGTGCACATATGAAATGATACAGATCCAAAATTTATATTTTTTGAAATGTATTTGAGTTATCTTTCATTTTCCACTGGTTTGAATTAATTTCATTTGGATTTGAAAAAGTTATGATTGATTTAGTGAAGACTAGTTAGAACCTGATTTTTATGACAACAGGTTTTTCGATTATCAAATGATATATTATCTTTGACTAACCTAATTTTCTAACACATGGGATTGAAAAGCTGTGTGTTTTGTTTTTTTATGATTTTTATAATAGTGGGTTGCATGTGCAGGAATAGGTAAGGTTTTTATAACAGTGGTTTTCAGGACGCTGAAAAAGAAGACTAAAACACAAACTACTCACGAATTCATTTTGCAGGTTGCCTTTGATCGATAGAACACAAAACAGTGTGCTTGCATCTTGTTTTCAATTTCTTAAAATAGGAACCCACATGTAGGACTTATTAAAATGAACATTTGTTTTTTGTTTTAGGAATGAAAATGATGTCAGGAAACTATGCTCTCGCCCTTTTGGGATGATCAAAAATCCAGAAACATTATTGTCATTTTCTCATTCTGCTTGAAGTGTCTTTTAGTTTTGTAAATCCTAGGAATTGCATGGACATATCCTCTCCCCTCGCCTTCGTGGATCTTGGGTGTAAGAGAAATCCATACAAATCCTTTAGCATGGCTACCTCCCGAGTGCTTTAACAGAGCCGGTGAGAGTGGATTGCCCAACCGGTAACAGGCTAAAGCCAAGCCCTTCTGAACCGGTATATAAAAAATGTGATTATGATTAATGTCACAGTGAACAGGTGTTGAATGCATTATACCAAGAAGAAGATCTCCCTCAGTACCCTTGTGGTGCATTAAAACCTACAGAATGTAACTTCTATAGGCTGGGAGGCCTCCATAACGGAGGTAATCTGTCGCAAGTATAACCACTTGAACGAATGCCCTTACTACACACTTTGTTCTAGTATCCAAAATCCCTCTATCTGTTGGCGCAAAAGGTCAGAGACTGACTAAGACGTCCCACACTTTCACAACTCTTAGTAGAGACAATGATCCCTTGTGAAGTGATTACCCTTGGGATTCGAAGCTTGGTGTGCCTGAGAAGTGAGTGCACATGTAAGGAGGAGCCCGTGCCTCCAAGCTTCTAAGTTGTCCACTATGAGTAGATGTGGCTAAACTTCAATTCAAGTGGGAACTCAACAAATATTGCCCTGACTATCCTAGGATTGTGGTGTGTCTGTTATTTTCTTTTATAACAAACATTCTGCTTGATGTGTCTTACATGGGTGAAGTATCAAAACAAAAATTCAAAATGAACATTCAAATCAAACATCAAAGTGATCAATGTTTCAAAATCTGCACTTCTAGGTGTTAGCTGTCAACTCTTGTTTGAGTTTCTGCATTTGATATCAAAATATGAAATCTATCAACTTGTTGTCCAAATTGCTCTTCTATTGTGAAAGTTCTGTCTGAATTTTCACCAAATATGTGCTTTCATCAACATCATCACTAGTTTGTCTTTGACTGCAATATGTTGACAGTCTGACTGATTGCTATTTTCAAATCTGATTTTGCTGTGTTACTCCAAGTGACTTGTTACTTTTATCATCTTTTTCTGCGCTGTCCTTATCCTGATTTGTGAGAGCGGGTTCGTTAACCTTGACTCAAGATTAGAGTCATTGCTTCTCCTTTTTAGTTGGAATTTATCTCCTTTGTCCTTTGGTCTTGGACTTAATTAGCACTTTAGATATCACTTCAGCACCTGATAGTCAATCAATATATTCGTCATACCTCCTCTTCAATATTCTATGCAAGAACATCAAGACAATATTACAATGTCTAAAAGAAAATGGGCTAAACCTTATGGTCCTAAGAATTCGCATGAAGAGATTCTTATGACATCTTTATCAAAAAGACTTCAAACTATGCAATCTGAAATCCAAGAATTAAAGGGGGAAAAGGAGACATAATCCAACAAATCCTTATCAAGCTCAATCTATCCTTTTCTATTTGATCATCATCAAGCGAGTAGCTCCAAAGCCCTAAAAGCTGCTAAAAACACCACGAAGTCTTCCTCCAAAGGGATTAGTGACATCATGAAAGAAAAACCTTGGGTTAAATGCATGAGAGACTTTACTCCTTTGGGGAAATCTTATGAATCTGCATTAGAAGAAATTCTTGATAATGATCTAATCACATTACCTCAAGCCACATCACGTGGACAAAGATTCTTGAGTAACTATTGTGCATATCATCAACATAATGAGCATACAACTTCATCTTGCATGGAGTTGAAACATAAAATCCAAGATCTCATAAATGATGGCATGATCAAAGTTAAAAATCCTAATGATTCATCTAATCTCAAGCAAGATAAATATCAGGAATCCATGTCTAGCGATGGTTCACATACTACATCTACTTCTTCTAGCATTCCTCCATCTCCTAAAGCTTCAAAACTAGCCACACCATCTCCATCAATAACTGAGCCTAATGACAACTATGTCTACTCTCAAGGACTATCTCTAAAAGAGATCCAAGCTAATCAAAATACAGTTGCAAGTCTTTCTCATGCTCCAAAGATCATAGACCTAGAGCATCCATGTGCTTCAACGCTTGTCATGCCTACTCCAAATGATTGTCCATTAGCTTGTCAAGAATCCCTCATACAGACCAACACTCCTACCTCATCATTAGAAGTGGCTCCATGTCAAGAGACCAATCCACAATGTAAAGAAATGAATATCAGTAATGATCAAGATCAGGATACTATCCATCTTTATCCAACAGTTGACCAAAGTCGCATATCTCAAGAGTCCCATGATGATTTTATCATCCCCCTCCATTTCTTCCAAGAACATATCCCTCCATCTCCCAAGCAAGATCAAGATGTCCTTTCCACCATCTCTAATGGGCCTATTGAAAATCAAGAGAAAGGTACTCTTTGTACGCCATCTAAAGATCCTTGTTAAGATCAGAGCATCCCATCATCTCTTTGTCATGCTCCTCCATATCCACCTCAAGAAACCATCATTCCTCCAAATCCTTTGTAGACTAATAAATCCCATCAAGCTTTAGCTGCACCTATCCAAGTTGCTCCTATCAAAGCTACTCATTCATCTAGTGATATGAAGATGAATTCAAATGATGAGATCCTTGGCAATGCATCTCACTCTAAAGATGTTGATATCCCTTCCACACCTTATATCCCCCCATTCAAATGTAAGCATCAACCTTCACTATCCTCCAAATCCATCCTTGGTCCCTATATTCCAAAGCTAAAACCTTCAAACCTTCCATCTATATTGGGTCCTTATATCCCTCCATCCACTTACCCTATCCCCTATCAAGATCAACAAAGACATGCATCCTTGAAATCTCCTTATCAACCCATCCTTATGAATCAGTCATATCAGCTCTATCCATCCACAATTCCCAAGTCTTTTGGAAACAATTTGGATGTGGAACAAAAAATTTAGAAATCCAAGAATCCACTTACATATGAAGATCACTATGTCCCATCTAATTGACATGTGACTACAAAGAAAAAGGAAATATTCAAGAGACCACAAGGGTCCACTAAGAAAATATGGGTTCCTAAATCCATCATGGAAGAATTGCATTCTAAATCCAAACAAAGAGTAATATCAAAGAAAATATGGGTTCCTAAATCCATCATGGAAGAATTGCGATCTAAATCATCCAAAAGCAAAGGAAAATTAAAAGCTATGTGGATTCCCAAGTCTCTTCCAAAGGACTTTGATACAAAAATAAAATCAAAAGTTATGTGGATTCCCAAGTCTCTCTTAAAAGGCTTGAACAAAAAGGAAAAGTTAGAGTTGGCATCCAAGCTTCCAAAGACTTCCACTTTATCTCCATCTAAACATCTCCCATCTTCTAACTCTATTTTGGGTCTTCATGTCCCAAAATCCATTACCTTGAATACTTCATCCATCTTGGGTCCTCACATACCAAGATCCATTTACACTCATCCATCAAAGTCTCGAGCTATTCCTTTCACTTTTCCTCCATTTGTCCACTACCCTTCAAGGGGTGTGTCAATGTTGATCTCATCACCTTTTCCATCACCTACCTACTACCCATCCATCCCATATCCTACTATCCATCTTATCCAATCCATCACATAAATCCTTGGCTACTATCTTCCTTATCCTCTATATCATTTTTCCCTACCATCACCCTATCAACATCTTTGAGCATACTTTCAGCGGCCTTGGCCCATCATAGCATATATTTTCAAGGAGTACTATCTAAAGAGAAAGAAGCTTAAGTTCCTCCATAAAATTAAAAGTACAAACAAAAATATAAAGGAAAAAGTGCCTTGGTGAAAACCTGGTAAACAGGCACCTCGATAGAAAAAGTAAAGATAAATCAATCCATCCTATGGTGAAAACCACTTCTTGTGGCGCTTTGGATAAGTACCATGATGAAAACCTGACAAACAGGCGTCATGTGTAATTCATCCTACTTGCACTCTTCACTTGGGGGAAAGTTCCTTCCATGTCATCTTATCCATCATATCTTACATCCAACTATCCTATGAGAATCCATGTTCCTTCTATTGATCTTGACAAGGTTGAGCCTATCCATGAACACACATGTATCTTGACATGCATTAGCCTATTCACTTGCTCTAATCCATGGTACCTTATCATGATCTTGCTTATCTCAAGCCTATCCTTCCTATCTTTGAGCATTCCTTCCATAATCCAAAACATGCACTTATACCTCCATTATCTCCTTATCCTGATTGCGCTATCATAGCTATAACCTATCCTATCAAATTGACCCCTTGGTCTTGATAAAAAATGAAAAAACAATTTCTTAGAAGTCTCTTGACATGTCCATTCTTTTGGACCGCATGCTTTTCATGACATCAGGTCATTTTCCTATATGCTATTTAGTACTACTCCATGAGCCTACATTGCTATATTCATTTTTTCCCTAGCTTGGGTAATCTTGAGGAGACTGTCTTTGAGGGTTGCATTCACCCTCTTCATCCATCATTGCTTTTCACCTCATCCATAAACTTTCTAATCAACCTGTAATGACTTCTACCTTGCTAGACATTGGGGGCAAACCCATGTGATCTTGCTTGAGATCGGTTAATCTTTGAAAAAACCTAAAAATCGTAAAAAGTCCTGAAAAAATGATCATCTTGGTGAAAACCTAGAAATAGGTGCCTTGATGCATCAATTAAAAAAAATAATAAAATGGAAAAATACAAAAAAATTGAAAAAGAAGAAAAAGTGCCTTGGTGAAAACCTGGTAAACAGGCGCCATGGTAGCAAAAATAGAATCTCTGCCAAGAAGGTGAAAACCTGGTAAACAAGCACCTCTTGTACTCAGCGCTCCATCTATCAATGCTCAATCTTGGCAATCCTTTTCTTTAGTTTGTACATATCTTTCAGTCACTTTCGTGACACTCTGGTTCTTCTGAGAACCCTCCTGGCTTGAAACCAATCCAGAGTCATAACCTGGGGGCAATCAAACTGGATTTGTCCTTGTAGTATGAGTCAAGTCAGTTATCATCATTTTCTACTTGGGGCATGGGTCCCCAAATTTGATCACATCTTCGATTTACACCAGAGTCAGTAATCTTGTCATTTCTGAAGGACAACTCGCTACTGACGCAAACAGGTGTTTCTCAACACCACAATCAACAGTGTTTCTTAATACTATCTTTGGTCACATCTGTATTTCTTAACACACATTGGATATCAGAAACGTAAAAAACAGATTGATAACAATCAGACGCAAAGCACTCACAATCACAACGGTGTTTCTCAACACCTCATTCATATACACATTCAAAAACTTTGAACATGACTGAAGTATGCTGAACTTCTATTTGTATGCTGCATGTTCTCATTGATTTTGCTAATCTTTTCTTTGTCTACTGCTTGTTGGTGTGGTCCCTATGATCCGGCAACGTCAAATAATCAGGGTGTATGTGGTAAGAGCTCATGCATTAAGGCAAAAAAGCCTCACATCCCTCAATCCTCTTTATTTGTACCCCAAGGTGAGGTTGGTACTATCTCCTTGCTTGTTATTTATCTATTTGTTTACACAAGCGCGCACTCAAAGTTATCTTGGCTTTGAATGCCTAGATACTGGTGTATTCTTGCAACATCAACTGGAAACAATGTTCAGGTCATCTTGGCTTTTGTGCCTCGATGCTTACGTTAGTTTCCCATATCTTATCCGATGAATATCATATTCATATTCTTATGGTCGCAGTGGCACTAGTAAGGATTGTATCGAATTTGATGTTCCAAAATGCTCAATGATGAAAATTTTCAATGCTAAAGCTCAGTGACTACACCTTAGGTTGCATTCATGTTAGTCTACATCTACATCTGCATCTACATAGTGTTGAAATCAGCATAATAGCTTTATCTCTCTCCAATGTGAAGGATCTGAGATTCTCATCGATCAATCTTCTCATCGTCAAGTGCTCATGACACCCCTTGCTAAATCCACTGTCCTTATTCTATTTTCAGGATCAAAATCGAAATCTAAATTTGACCACTTGCACAACCAATAGAAATCTCTCATGCTTTTCTTCTCATCAATCCATGTATCTTACTTTTGGTCAATCTTGGTCAACATGACCTCTCATCAAGTACAAATCACGTCCTAACCATATGGGACCTCTTTCTAATCATATCAGTTTCTTCCTAAATTGTCTAATCAATTGAATTGCTTCTCATCACTGGGGCACCTAGCCATATTTCAATTTTGCTCCTGAGGGGGCAGGATTAAGACATCAACATTCCAGTGATCACATCCTCCATCAAAACCCCATCGCTTGGGGCATCTCAGCTTCATCGCATCAAATCAAGTTGAGATCATCTTAAATCAAAGGCAACCTAATCAATGGTCTTATACAATGGTGAATGCACTTGAAACCAGAAAAGATCAGTCTTATATGGGGCAATCATTATTGAAACTAGATACATTGATCAAATTGGCTTCATCGCTTCAAATCAAGTAAATTTGTTTGCTAATCAAATCTCTTAACGATAATCAGTTTCATCACCTCAAATCAAACTGGTTATTCATTCAAACCAATCAAAAAGGTTTAAGAGTTCCTAACAGATGTTTATTTTCATCGCTGCTAATCAAACTGAGCACTCTGTTTTATATCTTTTGATCGATCTTCGTCCAATCAAGCTCAAAGTCGGTCTTCTTCTTCAAAAGAATGGTTTTATCACTTCAAATCAAACTATTCTGGGTCTTCTCACTAACAAGTCTTTGAATCAATGCATTGATCGCACATCAATTCAAAGAGGGGCAAATGTAATCACCTAAAAATGGTCACCTAAACCCTAGACCCCCAA
>MU224140.1:10394337-10408017 GCA_018584345.1 Thuja plicata
TGTAATCACCTAAAAATGGTCACCTAAACCCTAGACCCCCAATCTCAGCAATTAATCAAGAAACCCTAATCTTGATTAAATCTAAGTCCTAAATCAAACAGGCAATTATCAAATTCAAACTGATTTGGCCTAAACCCTAGGTCCTAATCAATCATCTTACTTGATTAATTAATTAATTCCTAAAACCACATTACATTAGCAAATAAACTTTATACTATTATTTAATTGATATTATGACATATTAATTAAATAAAAATTACAAAATTGTCAATTAAATCAAAAAGGAATTTAATTAATTATAAAAACATAAATGTGCATTCAAAATCAATTTAATTATTAAAAATGCACATGACATCATCAAATTCAGTTGACTGATTATCAAAATGGAAACAATCCAGTTCCACTCAGTTAACTGATTCTCCATTGTTTATCATTTTGGAAACATTTCAGTTAACTGAAAACTGAATATGGAAGTTTTCAAAATAACTGATCAGTCACTTCAGTCAACTAACTCTTCTAACCAATCAAATCACTTGCACATGGATTTTGCTTCTTCAATCGAATCTAAGCCACTCTTTTTCTTTGATCTCCACCTTCGATTCGAGAGAGATTTCTATAAAAGAGAAACTCTTTTCCTTCACAAAAGATCCTAATTTTTGCTTGGTGTTATTATGCTGCATTTTCGTCTTAGCTTCTTGCATTCTTAGGATAATTTTTATTTAATATTTTTTGTTTATTACTTTCAAGCAAATCAATATAGTTTAGAGCACACTTTTGATTTGGTGTTATTAAAATGAATATCTCACACTCAATTTGGTGCTTCTAAAATGAATCCTAATTAGCTTTGATGAACAACAAACTGCATTTGCATTTAGATTAATCATTTATTTGAATTATCATAGATTTAAATCCTTCATTTAGGTCTTCGGTGTAGTCACTGAGCTTGCAATGACCTGAGAGCAAGCTCATACTCCTGCCTTCTAAAAGGCAACACGTCGACTCTTCCAAACATGCAGGGTGAATGAATCGATATTCATTCCTGTATGCAGCTGAAGAACAATGACTATGTTGAAGTGTTCTACTAAGTAGAGGCCACTTTTAGCACGCACAATTTGATGTTGTAGGATCAACAAGACAACACCAACAAGAAGTAGAAAAAGAAAAGATTGACAAAAATTCAATGAAAATAGACAACATACAAATAGAAGCTCAACATACTTCAACCAGTTTCAAAGTTTTTGGATGTGTATATGTATGAGGTGTTGAGAAACATCATCGTGCTTATGAGTGTGATGTGTTTGATTGTTGTTGATCTGTTGTTTATGTTTGTGGTATCTAAAGTGCGTTAAGAAACACAGATGCATCCAAAGATAGTGTTAAGAAACACTTTTGATTAGGGTGTTGAGAAACACCTGCTGCGTCAATAGCGAGTTGTCTTTCAGAAATGATAAGATTACTGACTCTGGTGTAATCCAAAGATGTGATCTTATATGGAGACCCATGCCCCTAGGTAAAAACTCTGAATTTGATGATTGAGTTGACTCATGTTGTGAGGAAAAATTCAATTCGATTGCCCCTAGACTATGACTTTGGATTGGTTTCAAGCCAGGAGGGTTCTCAGAAGAACCAAAGTGTTCCTTCCCAAGAAAGATCACATTGGTTTTCCCCCAATGTCTAGAAAGGTATAGGAAATTGCAAATGGATTAGAAAGCTGATGGATGAGGTGAATAGACAATGGTGGATGAAGAGGGTGAATGCAAACCTTAGAAACAGTCTCCTCAAGATTACCCAAGCTAGGGAAAAAATAAATATAGCAATGTAGGCTCATGGAGTAGTACTGGATAACATACAGGATAATGACTTGATGTAATGAAAAGCATGTAGTCCAAAAGAATGGACATGTCAAGAATTTTTTGGGAAACTTTTTTTCAATTTTGATAAATACCAACGAGTCAATTTTGGATAGGATATAGTTATGATAGCACAATTAGGATATGAGACAATGTAGGATATGATTGGATGGTGTGGATTATTGCAAAGGATTTTTAGAGATAGGGAGGATAGGCTTGGGATAATAAAAAAGATGATAAGGTACCATGGATGAGAGTAAGTGAATAGGTTGATGGAAAGGATAATGATTGTCAAGACGCATAGAGTTCATGGATAGGCTCATCCTTGTCAAAATTACCTGAAGGGACATGGATGCTCAAGGGATAGATGGATATAAGATATGATGGATAAGATGAAACGGAAGGAACTTTCCCCCAAGTGAAGAGTGAAAGTAGGAGGAATTACGCATGATGCCTGTTTTCAAAGTTTTCATCATGGTACTTATCCAAGGTGCCACAAGAAGTGGTTTTCACCATAGGACAGATTGATTTATTTTTACTTTTGCTACCAAGGTGCCTATTTACCAGGTTTTCACCAAGGCACTTTTCTTTTTATTTCATAGCTTTTTGATTTTTTTGGAGGAACTTAAGCTTCTTTATCTTTATATAGTGCTCCTTTGAAAGGTATTATATGATGGGCCAAGGCCTCTAAAAGTATGCTCAAAGATGTTGATAGGGTGATGGTAGAGAAGAATGATATGGATGATAAGGGAGATGGTAGTCAAGGATTAATGTGAGGGATTGGATAAGAGGGATGGAAGGATACATGATGATTGGGTAGGTGGTAGGTGCAGGATATTGGATAGGGTATTGAAAGATTTGTGTAGAGGTAGACAAAAATGGTGACAAGATCAACATTGACACACCCCTTGAAGGGTAGTGGACAGATGGAGGAAAAATGGATGGAATAGCTTAAGGCTTTAATGGATGAGTGGATATGGATATTGGTACACAAGGACCCAAGATGGATGGAGAAGAGAGTGAAGTATTTAAGGTAATGGATTTTTGGACATAACGACCCAAAATAGAGTTGAAGATGGGAGATGTTTAGATGGAGATGAAGTGGAAGACTTTGGTAGCTTGGGTGCCAACTCTGACTTTTCCCTTTTGTTCAAGTCTTTTAAGAGAGACTTGGGAATCCACATAAATTTTGTTTTTATTTTTGTATCCAAGTCCTTTAGAAGAGACTTGGGAATCCACATAGCTTTTGATTTTCCTTTTCTTTTGGATGATTTAGAATGCAATTCTTCCATGATGGATTTAGGAGCCCATATTCTCTTTGATTTTATTCTTTTCTTAGATTTAGAATGCAATTCTTCCATTATGGATTTAGGAACCCATATTTTCTTTGATTTTATTCTTTGCTTACTGGACTCTTGTGGTCTCTTGAATATTTCCTTTTTATTTGTAGTGACATGTTGATTAGATTGGACATAGTGATC
The DNA here is from genome assembly GCA_018584345.1 of Thuja plicata. NCBI lineage: Eukaryota > Viridiplantae > Streptophyta > Pinopsida > Cupressales > Cupressaceae > Thuja > Thuja plicata. The sequence goes on from MU224140.1 coordinate 10,397,669, forward strand.
ATCATATGTAAGTGGATTCTTGTATTTGTGATTTTTTTGTTGCACATCCAAATTACTTCCAGAAGACTTGGGAACTGTGGATGAATAGGGTCAATATGGATGGTTCATACAGATGGGTTTATAGGGAGAATTCCAGGATGTATGTCTTTGTTGATCTTGATAGGGGATAGGGTAAGTGGATGAAAAGCTAGTAGTTATAGGCATGGTGGACATAGGGATATAAGGACCTAATATAGATAGATAGTTTGACAGTTTTAGCTTTGGGATATAAGTACCAAGGATGTACTTAAAGGATAGTGAAGGTGCATAGTTATGTTTGAATGGAGGGAGATAAGGTGTGGAAAGGATATCAAAATCTTTAGAGTGAGCTACATGACCAAGGCTCTTCTCTTTTGAGTTCATCTTTATATCAATAGGAGCATGAGTAGATTTGATAGGAGCAATTTTGATAGGAGCAACTGAATCTTGAGAGGATTTATTGTTCTATAATGAATTATAAGTAATGATGGTTTCTAGATATGGAAGAATATTACAAGGGGATGATGGGATGCTCTAATCTTGACAAGGATCATTAGATGGTGTAAAAAGGATACCTTTCTCTTGATTTTCAATAGGCTCATTAGACATGGTGGAAAGAATATCTTGATCTTGCTTGGGAGATGGAGGGATATCTTCTTGGAAGATATGGAAGGGGATTATAAAATGGTTTTGAGACTCTTGAGATATGTGACTTTGGTCAACTATTAGATATGGATTGACGCAAGGAGGATATGGAGATGGGGCCTGAGGCTCACCCAACTACCAAACTAGTTTGCAAAACCAACGCGGAAGCCAAACAACACAATGAGAGAAGAAAACATAGTGATTCTTTTATATTAACTTAATCAAAATTTTTACATGTCAGGCTGTAAGGCCTTCCCGATTTTAGCCATGTATTCAATGAATTACAATAATATCTTTATACAACAGAGATCACAGTCCTTCGATCTCAATATCTAAACATTTCATTTCTTGCTCTAAGAATGATTTATAAACTAAGAACATACAACCAAATATATACAAGAGCCCAACAAGGAAGTCGGCACTCAAATTCATAAGAGAGACCTAGATTTAGGTTCACATGGATCCCCAGGAGAGATCCCAAATAAATTAAGCCATTAGAGTTAAATCAAGAAGTCAGACAAAGATTCAACTACCAAAATAAGTATCTCAAGCAGATGAACACCAAATATCAGCAACCATTGGTAAAGCATAACCAAGCGTCAAAAAACCTGTCAGTAAGGACATCACTAAAACCCATTGGTAAAGAATAAATGAGCATAAAAAAACCCATCAGTAAGGACATCACCAAAACTCATTGGTAAAGAATGACCTAGAAATAGAAACAAGCATGCCCAAGCAACAGAACCTGAGTGACAAAGAACAAACTAAAGAACTAAAGAAAACATCTTTCTGGTTGTGTAGGATTGCCAATGAACCAAGATGATCCTGCATCAGACACCTGGGGTTACAAGAAATGATTCTCTAAATCATGTGTCAGGTCCAACCTGAAATGAATCCAGCTTAGATTGAGAAATCCAAGATGAGTCCTCAATCGGTCTGTTCTTTCACTTTACCAGATACTCCATGTATTCTTGTCCTCTTGTACTTTTGCCAATTCTATATTTCAAAATATTTTCAGCTTCCTCTATCTGCTTCTTAGGATAATCACTTGGTACTATCTCTTCTTCATCAGTTTTATGATATTCATATAAGTCTAAAATAGTGAATATAGGTGATATATCCATGTCATCAGGTAATTCAACTTCATAAGCATTTCCATTGTCAAATATTCTCATTATTTTGCAACGACCAAATTTATTCATCTTTAGTTTACCATATGTTCCAATAGGAAATATTCCTTTCTTCAGATGAACCATCACTATATCACCAACTTCAAATGTTTTATATCTTCTTGATATGTCTACACTGTCTTTGTATTTCTGATTACTTTTCTCTAGCTTTTGTTTCACATCTTCATGCAATGTCTTCATAAATTCTGCAAACTTTTTTGCTTAAGCACTTCTGTCCTCTTCTCCAACAATATCTCTCAAATCTGATATACCTCTCAATTGTTTTCCATGAACAATCTCAAAAGGTGTATTTCCAGTACTTCTATTTACTAAACTATTGTATGAAAATTCTAATTTTGCCAACATCAAATCCCAATTGCCTGGTGTGTCTCTAGCTAATCATCTCAAAAAATTACCCAAACTTTGGTTTACAACCTCTGTTTGTCCATCAGTCTATGGATGAAATGTAGAACTAAAATTCAACTTAGTATCCAACTTCTTCCAAAATGGTTTCCAAAAATAGCTAACAAACTTACTATCTCAGTCAGAGATGATACTCCTTGGTAATCCATATAATCTGACAATTTCCTGAAAGAAAACATTTTTTATGTGTACTGCATCTAATATTTTCTTACATGGTATGAAATGAGTCATCTTAAAAATTCTATCCACAAAAAAAATATGGAATCATTACCTCTTACTGTCCTAGGTAAGCCCATAACAAAATCCATGTTGATATCACTCCAAGGTTTCTCAGGAATAGTAATAGGCATATACAAACCAGTATTCTGACACTCCTTTTGGAAATTGACAAACTCCACATCTTCTTACAAACTTCTAAACATCCTTATACAAATGAGGCCAAAAATACCTCTCCTTTAGCAAACTCAATGTTTTATCAATACCAAAGTGTCTAGCCAATCCACTACTATGTTTCCCCTTAATCAAATTAGCTCTCATTGATCCTCTTAGTATACACAACTGAATACCTTTGAACATCATATCTTCCTGAATGAAATAGTCTTCATGCTCACTTGATTGATTTAAATTAGGTGCTCTGCACACTCTCCACTACTCTAAAAAATTTGGATCACTTTCATACAAATTATTCATGCAATCAAAACCAAGAACTTCAATTCTCATTTCAGTCAAAAAAGATCTTCTTCTACTCAATGCATCAACAACTCTATTAGAAACTCCACTCTTATGTTTAATCACAAATGTAAATCTCTACAAATACTCTACCCATTTCATATGTCTTTGATTCAACTTATTCTGACTACCCAAATACTGTAAAGCCTTATGATCAGTATACAACAAATTCATTTGGCATCAAATAATGTCTCCACTTCTTCATAGCTTGAACAATATCATAGAACTCGTGATCATAGAAAAAAAATTTATTTTTTCATTGTACACGTCCAAAAATATTAATATTATTATTAATATTATTTTCCCTATTTCTTCTAACTATTTAATTCAATCAATTAAACAGTTTCATTTATCAATAGTTTAAATACTATTCTAATGTATTTTATTTATATACATTTGCCTCCACAAAATCCCCTTTTAATAAATTTACATTTATTAAATCCTCCATATTCCTATTTCTTCTAAAACATGATTTATTCAAATTCAATTTGAATTATAATCTAAACCCTAGTTAGGAACCTATTAATCCTACCCTAAAGCCTACCCTATTCCTACCCTACTCCCATCACCTCATTTCCTAGGTATTCTTTCACACCTAACTGTCCTCTAACTATGCTTAATGGGTGATTCCTAACCTTTTTAAGGCTAATGGAATGCTCACCCACATGAGGAAATTCTCTCCAAAATGGGCACCCATTCCTCTTTAATTCCCTCTTACAACTTTGTCTCCTCTTTTGAAATATTGAGCTACTCAATATTAATGCCAATTTTGACTCAAAATTGGCCATCTTTTTAAGTCCATGTGTCTCCTATGTGGCTCTTATGTGGATGCCACATAGGTTCCACTTCATCCAAGCCTCTTCCTCTCTCCAAAAACTCTATAAATAGAGGCCTTCTCCTCTCATATTTTCATCTCTTAATTTGCATTGTTATCATGCTAGAATTGCTTTAGAAATCATATTCTTTTTCATGCTTATGTTCTTAGTTTCTATTTTTCATGCTTTCCATGCTTAAATAATTTAGATATCACATGCTAGGCTCTAAATTGGTGAATAAATCTTAGTTTCTTCATAGTATATGCATATCATCTTTATCATTAGCTTAGAATATCATCTTCTTGAAGAAGATTTTGAGACTAGTTCCTCATACTAGATCTTGAATCTTTCTTTTTGTTTTGATAATCTTGTATTGCATTGGGATCCATTACACTTTTGTGTGTTTGAGAGAGCACACCCACATATAATCTAAATAAGAAAATCAAAATGAGTAGAATAGGGTGCATTTGTTTACTTATTTTTAGCTTAATCTAATGTTATTTGGTATTTTTTGTTGTTTGCTTGATCTCTTACATGCTTTTTAATATGATTTATGTGCTAACCCACTAATGTTTACATGTTTGAGCTTGCTTCCAATAGGTTGAAAGATTTATCATACACAATGTGACACGCTTGGTGGGACCCACATCCTTAAATTTCTAACTTCTTATTTTATTTCTCTTCAAAATTTTGTCCAAAACACAAATCGACGTCTGCATTTTACGCAGAGGCATCTGCGCAAACGCCAGTTCTCACTAAACTACCATTTGGCATCTGTGTTGAACCAGTGTTTCCACTCTACACTGGCATTTCCACCTGACAGACCTAGTTTGATTATTTACAAAATACAACTTTTTAATTTATGAAGTTTTTTTGTCTTTCCTACTAGTTTTTGGCATTTCATCATTCTATTTTTTAGCAGAGATTCATTTTACAAGTAGAAATAATGCCAATTTTTCATTAAGGAAAACAAATTTTGATAATAATTCAAAGAAAACTAGCTTTTAGTTTTGTTAATGCTCTCAAAATGGCTAAAATTGATTTGAAAAAAGACTAAGAAGAAGAAAAGTAACTTTGTTTGCTGTTTGTTTGTGTTTTTAGGTAAATTGACGTCTGCAAAAATGCTGGTTCATGAACTAGAGTTTGTGATTCACAGACCAGCGTCTGCGCCCTGCATCAATGTCTCCAAATTGTAAACCAAAGTTTGTGACTGGTATAAACATCTTTCTAGTTTTTCTGTGTTTTTAGCTTGTTTTTCACTCTCTATTATTTTTTAGGCAAAATCCAGAATTGGCGGCTGCGCCCTGAACTGGCGTTTGTGCTTTGTTTAAGTTGGATTTATCTTGAACTAACAATTGTGAAGTGTTTCTTGTGTTTTTAATGCTTGTCAAAGGATAAACTTGAAACTACTAACTGATTATTTTGCAGCACCGCTTGTCAAAGATGCAAAATTTGAAACTACTCACGTTTGTCTTACAGGTTGCCTCGAATCTACATCGACCAAATGACCGTGTTTGCATTAATAGTTTTTTTTAGGCACCTAGATTAATTAGTTAGATTTTTTTACTTAATCCTAAGTGAGTGTTAGGGGATTATGCTCTCTTCCCTTTTGGGAAGATCAAAAACCTAGACACACTTACTTAGTGTTGAACAAATAAATATTTTGGAAAGAACAAAGCGTGTCTTGCGTGTTTGTGGAGAAAATGATATTGGATAGGAGATTATTCTCTTTTCTCCTTGTGGGAAAATTAGAAATCTAGACTCCTTTTTGTCGCCAATCCAGGTTACTATTAATCCTTTAGATGGGCCTGCCGGTTGATGAAAAAATCTCCAGGGAACGACCCATGTGAGAACGAGGTGTAAGCCACACCTCTCCAACTCACGTTAATCAAATTTACTCCTTGGGGTCAAAGCCTCGGGATTCGGTTGGCATCTGAGCTTATACTCAACTCTCATCTAACTTAAGTGCAGCCTCACGGTCTTAATCATGTTTACGTGACCACTTTTGTCAAGACGCTCTATGGGGCTATACGCCTGAATCATGCTTGTGCAGACATAGAAGATACAATCGAACGGAGAACCATAATAAATACTCTAGGCTTAGAAGCTACTCAGAACACCCCCGAAAGGTGATAATGCTTGTGCAAGGAAGATAGTAACTTCCCCAAGATCACTCATACATTCATGCCACCCTGAGCGTTTGGAACCAGATAATATGACATCATGACTGGAGTCATTGTGTGCTTGGTGACGGCCATATTCTGATTAGCTCTTGTGTGTGTGCCTAAGCTTATGAGAAAGTATTTTCATGCTATGCCAAATTCCTTAGGTAGATTTTGTGCTTGAAGTGCTTGAAGAAATTGACAAATCCAAAACACAAACAGAATATCCAACTTTCAAATTTGTCATGTGCTTGTATCCTTCAAGGTTGCTTTGTCCCTTGTCAGATTATTTTCAGACACATGCTTGTTATTTTTCAATTTTGATTATGTTGAAATTGGTTCTTGCCATGGAACAAACCTATTGAAAAATCAGAACACGATCAAGGTTTTTGGCCAGATTATCAAAACAAACATCCTTTTGCAAAACAAATTTGGTCTTTTATGAGATATGTCCTAAAAACCTCCAACTATTCATCTAAGATCAAATCTACTTATAGGACATGACCGATTCCAAGAATCATAAGAAGGTGAAAACTCTGTTACCACCCGTGCAAAGAGAACAGAAAAACACAACCCAAGAGGCTACCAAATACCAACACATTATCAATTCCATCAAGCAAGAAATCCATAAATGAGAACAATTTGAAAAAGTAATCGACAACAACAAGGTTGCTTGTTTCATGGAAAAATATCGTCTAAACTCTACCTTTGTTGGAGTTGAACAATATGACTAGTTGGCTTACCACAACAAACACAAGTTCATCCTCTTCTTAAGCTCACTTAGCTTGCATTTTAGGACCTCCCTTAGGTTGTCATCTTTAGGAACACATTACACACTCATCCTAGCATGATCTTGTATTAATGAAATCAACCCTAATCAGCCTAGCATCATCCTAATCATCATCTAAAGCATCCTTGATCACACTTGGTAGTGCATACCCTTTTGAGTTGCTAAAAACCTACATCTTAATCAAACCCCATCCTTGAATGTCCTTAAACTAAGCATTGTTTTAGGATAATCTCTTTTGTCTTTTACAACCTCATCACCTTGATCAAAAGGTTGGTTTGCATTAACAAAGAATCTCATCTGTCGAAGACCACAAGTCTATCTTAGGTAGACAATCATATCGACTTGATTGTACACTAGGGAAAGAAACCCTTGATCCGTGCATACGTCAACTCATCCTTAATCCATAGAAGCACATCCATCATCTTAAGCACATCCTAATCCTAGTATCATCATCCTTAGTTTCCTAGGTACAACCTTGCATACATCTTGCATATCATATCCCCTTAGGATAATCATTTCATGCCACCTATCACACGAGCCACTAAGAAGAGGAAGAACATGGATCCTAACCTTGCCGCTAGCTCATCTAATCCTACGATTGACAATACCAACACCATGGTCACTTATGCGCCTCTGCCCAATGATCAAATCAAACATATCTGGGTAGACACTAATGAAAATCCCACTCTAAGTACCGTGGAAACATTTATGAACCATCCAACGCTTGCCACCTACCAACACCTATAACCAACCCTTATTTCTGCAAGGGTCCACTTTTCCCGCTCCACCAGCAACACAATCACAATGAATGCTAGCAGTTCCACCTCAAATGTTGTTCAACCCAAATCCCCCCATACTGCAACCATCCATGAATCCCTTCACCATACCCCCAATTCCCATCCAACTTATCCAACAACAACCTATCCAACAACAACAAATCACCGATCCATTCACATCCCAAGCGTAACAAAAACCAATCAACCCCTTCACAGCTGCACAACCACTATCCAAATTACACAGTAGCCACAACCACAAATGCAGGGGGGAAATACCTTCATGGCACAACCAATGCAACAGTTTGCTAATCTTTTTATCCAACCTGTGCAACAACAGCAAACTCATCCTACCAATTACATAGCCATGCCATCTTCCGCTGCATCACAAACAATTCCCCCACCGCAGCAAGTTCTCACTGGGGGCATTTAGCCACAAAACACTTATACAGGTGTGCAACAAGTTCATCCTACCTATCCGACACCGCAACAAATACAAGCATATTTTTAGTAGTTGCAGCAATTGTATCAAGCGCCAACACCTCCTCCACTGCACTATTCCGCTCAACCCCAGCTTTCACCACAGCAACCCATATACGTTGACCAGCAACCACCCTACCAAACACCACAATATCCCCCATAGAATCCTCCATATTCGCCATTCAATCCATATCAGGCACAAGGAAATCCTACAATCACAATCAAAAATCCTCCCCCACAAATAAATCATGAATGAGAGGAAATGAAGAATGCTCTCAAGGAGCTAAAAGCTGGGACAGAAGCCAAAACATTCAAGTTTGAAGAGGTGTGTCCTTATCCATTTGATCAATCTATCACTGATATACCCTTCCTTAAGCACTTTGAGACCCCAAAATTTGATAAATATTAGGGGAAGGGAGATCCTGTGAGTCACGTGAAGGAATTCTACATGGCCTATCAAGAAGTGACCTATAGTGATAACTTCCTCATGAGACTATATCCCAAAAGCTTAGGAGGCACCGCTCTCAAATGGTTCTACAAAATCCATTAAGGCACAGTCTCTACTTTTGCGGAATTATCTAAAAATTTTGTGGCCTAATACACACATAATGTTGAAAATAAACTCTCACTCCTTGACCTATGCAATTCCAAATAAAAGGAAGGAGAAAGCCTGGCTGATTATCTTCAACACTGGCAAGGGCTTACTACAAGGTTGTCTTACCAACCCCCAAAGCAACATCTTATCAAAATATTCATTAACAACCTTCATCCTAAGCTTTCCTATCACATGCGCATGAACTGTATATAAACTTATCATGATATTAGAATCAAGGGTATGGACCTTGAACAAGGTCTCGTAGAAGAAGGTACCATTAAGCACTACGAAGAATCTCAACCTGAAAAAAATAACAATGATCGATCACAAAACTAGAACAAGAACAAAAATGTAGTAACATATGGAGCTACTGACACCAAACATGTTCAAGTTGTGGTAGCCAATCCTAATGCACCTACCCAGACTTATCAGCAAGCACCACCAATGTATCCACAACCTCCTCCCATGTATCAACAGCCTAATCTCATGTATCTACAACCAACATATCAGCAAAATATGCACCCTCAAGGCGTGCCTATCTATCCCCCTCCAGGGACATCGTAACAACACAACTATCAAGGTCCTATGAATCAGAAAATTGCTATCTCAGTCCTGCATGGACAACAAAGACCTCACACTTTGAATGTGCCACAATGCAGGTTTACCCCTTTAGGTGAACCTATAGACATCATCTTCTGCAAGCTAGTCCAAGCTAACCAAGTCGTGTATCCTAAAACATAGGCATTTGATGACTCAACTCCTAAGCCTACTTGGTATAAAGATAATGAGTACTATGAATATGACCATGTTAAGGGACACACCACTCTCAAATGCATGAAGCTGAAACACTATATCCAAGATCTCATTAACCGCAAGGAGATCGAAGTGGATTCTCCAACCTGATCATTGCCAAACGTAGGCCTTAAAATTTATCAGAATGTATTCCCTAAACACACTTCTGGTACAAGCCCAGGCAATCCTACTCAATCCTCTGATCAGGACAAGGGTAAACAAGTAGAAAATGCCGACAGAAGAGATTATACCTGTATGTGATAAAAACCTACCTGCAAGGGACAACACTAAAACATGCAAATATCAAGATTAACCATTAAACAAGATTCAAAAAGGGTTAGCATGTTAAACAATGAAATCCCAAACAAGTGTTTAAACCACAACCTCCGATGAGCCAAACAAGGGCACCCAATGCCTTGTTGATTTTCTCTTCGAGAGTAATGTGGGTGTGCTCTCCCAACACAATAACTAAATCCCACTATTTGATCCAAGAATGCAACTAAAGAGTGAAAAGCTTCAAGAACAAGTATGAAGAACTTGTCTCAAAGCCATCACAAATGATGATATGGGTGCAAACTTAATCTAGATTGATATGCAAGATGAATACAACTATCTAAGATTCATTCCATTATCCTAGCATGTGATCTCTAGATTCAAAAATACAAGAAACATGAACTAACATTGATATTACTATGAAAATGCTAAGTGCTTCTAAAACTAAAATGGCATAATAACAATGCAAAAGTGAGAGATGGATTTTCTTTTGGAGAAGCCTCTATTTATAGATTTTTGGAGGGAAGGGAAGGGCTTGGATGAGGTGGATCATTTGTAGCATCCACATAGATGCCACATAGAGGACACAAGGGCAAAAGGACAAGCCATGCAAAAAGTCAACTCTAGCCTTTAAGGTTTGAGAGGCTCAAGGTTTGCTCACACATGTGTGAGCAACCCTTGGGGA
>MU224140.1:10424325-10444044 GCA_018584345.1 Thuja plicata
AATAGGTAGAGTAGGATAGGAATAGGGTAGGTTTCTAGGTAGGATTAATAGGTTTTATTACTTTAATCTAAATTAAATTTGAATTAATTGGGGTTTAGAAGAATATTAGAAATGTGAGGGAATAAATAAATTTAAAATTTATTTAAAAGGGGATTTATGGAGGGTAATGTATTAATAAGATTAATACATTAAGAAGAGTAGTATTTAAGTTAAATTTAAATACTAAAGAAAGTGGATCATATTTAACTAAATAAATTTAATTAAATAGATAGAAGAATATAACAGATATAATTAATTAAAATTAATTATAGTGTTATGGGAATATTAATTAAATTAATATAGGGACGATTTTGGACGTCTACAATACCAATGCCTATATCAACTACGATAATCTCATTGACTGCATATCCCAAGTCCAATCCTCTGTCAATGTCATCCATGTTAGGGGTGCTGATAACCAATGTGCAATCACCACTTGTAGAGGTAGGATAATAGTTGTAGGTTCTGGTCCCGCCCCATCTGCTGGGACCCAATACAACATTTTGGAACACCTAGGGAATACTCCAGCCCAAATTTCTATCTTAGATCTTCTCCGCACATCACCCACTTATCAAGAGATCCTTAGTAAAGCCTTGCAAGAATCCCGTGTTCCCAACAACATCAACCTCACTGAATTCCAAAACCTTGTCAGACACCTGTCTACATCCTGTGGGGTCTCCTTTAGACCAATAGACACACCCTCTAATGAAACCAATCATAATCTCCCACTCCATATTTTTGTCATGGTTAAATATTTTTCCATCAAATGAGTCATGATAGATAATGGATCGACCCTAAATCTGTGTACTCTAAAATTCATAAAATAGTTGGGTTGCACTGAGGCTGATATAACAAATGATGTCATCACAATAAAAACATATGACAATCTGGAGTGTACTTTTGAAGGCACCATAATTTTACCCATTCAAGTGGGCCCAGTTAGCTAGGAGACATTATGTCATGTTGTTGATCTTGACCTTCCCTACAACATCCTCCTCAGACGCCCATGGATTCATTTTATGCAAGCCATCCCATCCACCTACCATTAGTGCATCAAATTCCCATATAAAGGCACTGAGATCACCATCTGCGCAGATCTCAAGTGCTTCACGTACTACAATGCTATGGAGACATCCTTTCCACATTCCACTCATTGTCTCAAGATTGATATTGGCACCTCTATCACCAACTCATCTCGAAACCATTCAGATCTAGAAACAATCCTCTCCTCCACCTTGTCCACAGTCAAGATCAATAACAAAGGTTGTGGTGATTACACTTTATCTGATGCCTTCGCAGTTGGAGCACTGCCGATTGATCCTCATACTCAAGGCCGCCATCCTAATCTAAGAAAAATAGAATCAGAGACAACCAAGGTACTACAATTTGGTTCTACCACTTTTATATCAAAAGGTATTTTGAATGGCCAAGAAATGGCACCCAACATCAACCAATGGCTATATAAAGATCCACCACCTAAGGACACAAATTGCCTCAATTATTTCAAAAATAAGTACCCCACAATGCACAAACTGGTGACAAAAAAATGGAATTACCAAGGGGGTGGCCTTGGTTATGAAGAGAAAGGAATGAAAGATCCTATTGTACCTACTTGACTAGAAAAGCACTTGGGCCTTGGTATGGGCTCTAACATGACTCGGGGCACCATCGAGTTCATCGACTATTCCTCTTGTTGATCCTTGGGCAAAATCACTGTCATCAAAGATATACCAGAAGAGAAAGTTGTGAGAGCCTATGACGATGTTTTTGATGATGAAACTTTCTTGGGCAATGCTGTCCTACAACAAATTTCCATCCTCTTCATTGACCTTCCCATCCGCCATCCTAAACTCATAGACTGGGACCAACCAAGTGTCATACATGTTGATGAGTTCCAAAGTGAGGACACGCTCCTAAGCTTTATGGGAGAAATCGAGCAAAGCAGTGACTGGGGGCAAGACTCAACATATGTCTACAAACTGGACCCAAAGGCATACTTTGGGGAAGAGGAGAACTTTAGCTGCAAAAATGACACAAAAAATAAAAATAAAAAAGAGAAAAATTGATCTCCTAGTGAAAACCCCTCTGGGGTGCTATCTGATCATAAAAAAACAAAAACAAAGGGCATATCCCCTGGTGAAAACCTCTCTGAGGTGCTAGAGGATGAAGATTCTCCTCTTCCTCTTATCCAAGATTACAGGCTTGAACAATCACCAATTCTCATTGAAGAAGCAAAACCTGTCAACCTGGGTACCAAAGAAAATCCTGCCATCACATACATAGCAGCATCTCTGACTAAAGCAGAAGAAAGTGATCTTGTCACTTTATTAAAGGAATCCATCAACAAGTTCGCATGGTCTTATTCCCACATGCTAGGGTTAGATCCCAATTTAGTGGTTCACCATCTAGCAATGGACCCAAACATCAAAACTGTCAAGCAAAAGCTCAGAAAGATGAACCCTAAGGTGGCACTACTTGTCAAAGCGGAGCTTAAAAAATTACTCCATGCCAAGATCATCCACCCCATTGACTATTTTGACTAGATTTCTAATATGGTGCCTATCTCTAAGCCTGATAAATCAATTAGGATATGTATAGATTTCAGAGATCTCAACAAGGCATGTCCCAAGGATGAATTCCCCTTGCCAAACATAGACATGATTGTGGATCTCACAGCAGGACATGAGATGTTGTCACTCATGGACGGCTTTTCTGAATATAATAAGATCCACATTGCATAAGAAGATCAGCATAAGACAACATTCACAACCCCTTGGGGCACCTTCTGCTATAACATGATGCCTTTTGGCTTAAAGAATGCTGGGGTAACCTATCAAAGAGTAATGACTGTCATTTTTCATGACATGATTCACAAGATCCTTGAAGACTATGTGGACGATATCTTGGCAAAATGAGTAAAAAGCGAAGATCACCTAGATGTTCTAGAATGTGTCTTTGATAGAATTGGACACTACTGCTTAATGCTCAACCCTAAGAAGTGTGTCTTTGGAGTCACATCAGGGAAACTCCTTGGGTTTATTATATCCAAATGAGGCATTGAGATTGATCTGACAAGCTATCATAGAGATGCCTCCACCAAAAACACTCTAATAGCTACGTAGCCTCCAAGGAAAGTTACAATCTATGCACCATTTCATCTCTCAACTAGCAGACAAGTGCCAACCATTCACCCATCTCCTGTGCAAAGACAACACATTCAAGTGAGATCCTCAGTGTCAGAAGAGTTTTGACAAAATCAAAGAATATTTGGCTAATCCACCAATCTTGGTACCACCTGTACCTAGTCGCCCACTCATCCTATATATTTTTGCTACTACCATAGCACTGGGGGCACTCCTTGCTCAATTGAATGATGAAAGGAAAGAAAGAGTCATTTATTATATTAGTCAAACCTTAGTGGGTTATGAGCTCAATTATTCTCCTATGGAAAAAGCATGTCTGGCAGTGGTCTTCGCCACTCAAAAACTTTGCCACTACATGCGTAGTCACACAACCAAGCTCATTTCAAAGGTGGATCCTCTCAAGTACCTACACTCCAGGAATACACTTATAGGTCAAATGGCAAAATGGGTTATGTTGCTAAGTGAATTTGATATTCCATATGTTGACAGAAAAGCCATTAAAGGGCAAGTCATTGTTAATCAGCTAGCCGAAGCACCATTGGTAGATGCATATCCTTTGGTCACAGAATTTTTAGATGAGAATTTGTACATGATAGAAGAACAACCAACATGGCAATTCTACTTTGATGGGTCCTACACAACTCATGGAGCAGAGGCAAGAATACATTTTGTCACACCTCAAGGTGACTACATCCCCATGTCATTCAAATTGGGATTTCCCTGCACAAACAACATTGCAGAATATGAAGCACTAATTGTAGGGCTCCACATGTCCATAGAATGGAATATCATAGATATCTAGGTTTTTGGTGATTCCCAACTCATCATTAAACAAGTCCTAGATGAGTATCAAACCAAAGATGACAAGTTGACACCATATAAGCAAATGGTTGACAAACTGAAAGAACACTTCCTCCACTTGAAAATAACACAAGTACCACATTTACAGAACAAAGCTGTTGATGCAATGGCCACAATTGGCTCCCTTCTCAAGACTCCCCATGAGTCTACACAATATGAATTCTTAGTTGAGAAACTACATGCTCCTGCTTATGAGAATGATGAATCGAACCGTGCATGTGTCTTAGTTGGTCCCCAGTCCCTGTGGTACCATGATATCCAAGCTTACCTACAAAATGGTATCATATCTCCTCATCTCACTGCAAACCAATGCCAAAACTTTATCCGTAGAGCTTCTCTTTACACTCTCATCACCAATACCCTTTATCATCGAGGTTATCACAACGTGCTCTCTAGATGTCTAGATGAAAACAAAGCCGCCCAGGCTTTACAAGAGGTACATGCTAGAATCTGCGGTGCCCACATGAGTGGCATGGTCCTAGCCAAGCAGCTTCTACATACAGGGTACTATTGGCCTACAATGGAACATGATGCTTGTGAGTTTGACAAAAAGTGCCTACCTTTCCAACAACATGCTAATTTGATCCATGCTCCTGCTTAGGACCTCAGACCTATTGCACCTCCTTGGCCCTTCTCTTGTTGGGGGTTTGACCTCATTGCTAAGATTACTCCCCTCTCCTCTGAAGGCCACAAGTACATAATCACAGCTATGGAGTAATTTACAAAGTGGGTTGAAGCAATTCCACTCACACTCACTACTGGTGTTCATATATACAAATTCATCCTCTATCACATTGTTTGCCGCTTCGGCATACCCTCCACCATCTTCACAGATCACGGTATGCCATTTGAAAATCAACATGTCAGTGATCTTTTTGCTCGCCTCCATATCCATCATCATTTCTCCAGTCCATATTTCCTGCAAGGTAACGACCAAGCTAAGGAAACTAATAAAACCATCCTCAAAATCCTCAAGAAAGTTGTCAATGATACTAGTCGTGACTGGCATCTCCAGATCGATCCTGCCCTCTAGGCATATCGCACTTCCTACCATTCTCCTACTAGCACTAGTCCCTACTCCCTAGTCTATGGTGCTGAAGCAGTCTTACCAATTGAGGTTGAACTACCTTCTCTCTGAGTATCACTAAGAGGCCTGATCGATGATGAAGATTACCGAGTAACACAACTCACACAGCTAGAACTCCTAGATGAAAAGCGCCAGAAAGCTTATGATCACTTGATTGTGTACTAGAATAGACTCAAATGGAACTATAACAAGAAGGTCCACCCATGCCAGTTCTAGGTAGGGGACCTTGTACTGAAATAAAATTAGAAAGTAGGTACAGATCAAGAAAAGAAAGGCAAGTTTGAAGTCACCTGGCAAGGTCCATATGTTGTCACTGCATGCTTCAGTTCTGGGGCATATCAACTCTCCACACCAGAAAAAGAACCATTGAATGATCCTATCAACATCATTCATCTCAGGCACTTCTATGCCTGATGACTGTTTGGTCATTCCAGTTATCTGAGAAAATCCATAAAAAAGTATAAAAAGTTTTGAAGAAAGCACAGAAATAATGAAAAACAGTCCTAAAAAAATCTCTAAAAAGAAGAAAAATGAAGCTGAAAAAAATGGTTGTATTGGTGAAAACCTGGTAAATAGGCACTTGAGAAATATTAAATAAATAAATAAATAAATAAAAAAGATCCAAAGAAATCAAAAAGAAAAATAAAGAGAAAAACTTTCATCCAATGGTGAAAACTCAGCAATCAGGCGCCTTGGACAAGTATGGGTGATGAAAACCTAGAAATAGGCATCACACATAATGGACCATTCCATTATCTATCAAAATATAGTTTCCTTCCATCACCAGCACCATCTCTGCATTCCCTATATTCCCTAGGTGTTCGCATATCATACGCACTAGTCCGCAATGATCTCCCTTTCACATATCCAGATCTTTTGTACACATAATCTTGTATATTATTGTCCATATGTTGTATTATTCCAAAATGCCCTGAGCGTCAGTCCTATATATTTCTCATGTCTTGAATTTCTCCTTATCCTACATTGGTTCTACAATTTGTTGGTAGTGCGCATTTGATCAATCAACTTAGTCAGTCCCATCTTTCTTGAAATGAGTCTTGAGGATGTATCCTTCCTCTCGTCAACTTAAATCTGGATTATCATCATCTTTGGATTCTCACAGGATGTATCTTTCCTCTTAAACTAATCAATCAACACATGCACCTATCACGCACATTCAGACAGGTAACATGATCCAATCAAATCTCGGTAGCAACCTTTGTACATAATCATTGTAACTAATCGCTTGTAATTAATCCACTCAGTTTGATCCTTGTACATTCATGACACATCCCATCTTCCCGCCACCATGCTAACATCCTGAGTCATCATCCTACTCCCATTCCCATGCTCGATCCTCCATAGTCCACCTGTCTGGTTTATCAGTTGATTGTGACACACACAAAAAAAGAAAAAAAGAGCAAAGCTCTTCAATCACACTTTGCATTCCTTCACCATGGATGCTTTGGAGATTGAAAGCAAGGAAATTAATGCAAAGGACAACCGAAAGAAAATCTAAGAACAAGAGAAGGATTATCTGCCACTCACGGTGTCATTACTTAGATTCATTTTAAGATCATTTAAGGCATCTTGCATAGTTAAATTCATTTTAAGATCATTTAAGGCATCTTGGATAGTTAGATTCATTTTAAGATCATTTAAGACATCTTACATTGTTAAATTCATTTTAGGTACATTGTTAATCCATTTTAGATTCATTTTAGTCTTACATTGGTAAAAAGCATGTACATCTTGCATACTTAAGTCATTTTAATCTTTAGATTCATTTAGATTTCATTGTTCACTCATTTGCACATTCATTTCACATTCATCTTAAATTAGCTTGCATAATCAATTCATTTCAGATTCATTTTATCATATTGCATTGTTAAGTTCATTTTAGGTCAATTGTTAATTCATCTTGCATTGTTAATCCATTTTAGGTTCATTATCTTGCGTTATTACTCCATCTTGCAATAGTAATCCATTTTAGGCTCATTATTTTGCATTGTTAATCCATTTTAGGTTCATTATCTTGCATTATTAATCCATTTTAGGTTCATTATCTTGTATTATTAATCCATCTTGCATTATTAATCCATTTTAGGTTCATCATCTTGCATTGTTAATCCTTTTTAGGTTCATCTTTCATTCATCCATTTTTATCATCTAACATCATTACAACATTTAGATTCATATATCATTTGCATATTTAATTCATTTAGATTCATTTTAGTTTTGCATTATTAAAACATCATTCATCTATGCATATTCATAAAACATCAGCATATATATAGCATACATCATAAAAACACATCACATGCTGCATCCACACGTGTCAGTACATCACATACATATAAGTATCATCCATCCTGCATAAGTCATGCATCATATATACATAATTAAGTCATCCATATACATCACATCCTATAAACATCAAGTGTCAATAATCATATAGTATGCATCAACACATCATATAAATCATACATCATAAGCATCAATAAGAGTCCTCATCATATATGTATATCAATGTCTATTAATAAAATACATCACATACACCTCAGTTCCAATATACATGTATAAATCTCAAAAATACAAAATTGTGTGTCATATGATCCTCTGATAAATCATGTTGGTGGCTATGATGGCTCACCTCCCTGTCCTAGTGGTGGACTTGGTGGCATCCCCACTGATCCCTATGAAGCTGATGTCTGCACTGTTCTCTGAGAACATGACCTCTCTGAGTAGTCACATCTCTGTCCCTCAGGAACAAGCTAATGATAGAGTGCTCTGTATTGGGATGCCTCCCTCCTTGCCTTGTTTGCATCCCTGTGGGCTGCGAATGCCTCTGCTACCACCTATCCTACCCCACCTACCACAGCTACCTATCAAGCGATGTCACACTCAGCCCTGTATCCCTCTGCCTATCACAGTGCTGCATCCCTCTCTGAGGTCAATGTAGAAATATTCTCTGTGGCCTGCTCCATCTGTAAAGTCAATGTATCCAATTGGCCTCTGAGGGTATCTATCTCAGCGCGCAGGTCTCCAACATCCTGAGTCAGGTCCACCATCACAAACTCTCCTAAGTCCACCCTGCCCTAAAGAGTGTCAAGTGCACCCTCTTCCCTATCCGCCCATGCTGTCTCCGCCATCAGTAAACCCTTTATCTAGGCTATCTCTGTGTGAAGGATTGCATCAGACACCACCACCATATCTAATAAACTGTGCAGTCTGGTACACTTTGTCTTAAGGTTGTCTCACTCTGCGATGACAGTATGATAAGTCTCCTATGCCACATACCCTGCGGGTGGCCCTTGTACCTATGGTGGCACTGGTGGTGCCTGCACTTGGTCCTGTACCTGCACCTGTGGTGGCACTGGTTGTGCCTGTGCCTGGTCCTATCCCTGTGGCACCTGGTCCTGTACATGTTCCTCTCTGCGAGGTCTCACATGTCTCTGTGGCTTCCTCCTCTGCCCCACTGCTAAGGTCTCTGGGGCATCCCCAATCTTAGTACTATCATCCACATCCAAGTCCCCTGTCAGCTACTCATGTGCAACCACCTGAGTCAGGTCAGCCAGCTACACTAGTGTGTGTGCAACCCACCATGCTGCATACTCAAGGGTCATCCCAACATCTGTAATGTCTAGCCTTGCCACAAAATCTAGCCATACCATATCTCTCTAGGATGCCCTCACTGTGAGAGAATTTGTATACTGGCCCCATTTCCCTACCTCCCTGGTGACATGAGGATTTAAGGCATCCTCTGCCACCACTCCCTGCTACATCCTAAACTGTCACATGACCCTGGACGGTCTATATTTCTCTATCAAGTGGATAGTCTCCCCAAGTAGAAAAAAATATGTCTGAATGTATGAGAGGTGTAAAAAGTCCTCAAATCTATCCTCTACTCCTTCTTCCTAGTCCATCGCCCCCATGTCTCACACATCTTGTATGGGGTCCAGTAGAAAACTTGTACCTCGTCAAGAAGTCATCTCCAGTATCCCATCTACCTGAGCGAGGTGTATCTTAGAGGGAGCCTATATCTGTAGGAATAAGGCTCCCCAGGCTGGCATGAATCCCTCACTCTCATGGGTCAGAACACTGGAATGTGCTCCTAGGCCCACACTAACAACAACATCATCGTAGTCCCCATTTTGCGTGCCTCGCAGTATGCAGCCATGTGAAGATCATGGTATAATTGTCCTAGGACAACATACCCCCAGTAGTAAGAGGACCCCTCCTCTAGCATCTGAGCTAATGCCCACGACCAGCCCATCCCAAAATCATACCCTGCTAGGTCCACCAACATCCATCCCCCGATCAATCCTGCAATATAGAGGGCTATCTACCTAAGTCTCCTTTCAACCGCTAGCTGCCAAGGCATCCAAGTCCGGTAAGTAGGGATCCACCTCATCGGCCACCTGAACGTGATCTCCATGTAGTGGTTTCTATCCTCCAACCTGTATTGAGGAATCGCTCCTCATTTGAGTATTTGTAGAATGCACCAAACATCCTCCAAGGTAATGTTTGCCTCTCCAGTAGGCAAATGAAAAGTGGTGGTGTCGCTATGCCACCGCTCGATCAGGGTGGCCATCATACCATTGTGTGCCCATAGCCTAGGCCAACGGGTCACATAGTCCAACCCTACCATAGCTAACAATCCCCAATCATCCTCCATCAGCTAAGCCTCCAACTCCATGGTAGGACGCCAATGCTCTCGTGATCCCAAAGGTGGGAACTGCTCCTGCAAGAATTTCGGAATCCACCATGTTAGTCACCTTTTCCTCTAGTCCTAGCGTAACCCTTTCCAAAATGGGGCATCTTGCCCCTAGGTCTTATGCTGACCCATCCCCAGCCCTAGCCGGGTCCCTCCATTTCCTTCCCTCTCAGTGTTTTCCCTTTTAGGCGCAGACACCGGTTCAGCCAGAAATGCTAGTTCATACACCAGCGTCTCTGCTTGCTTTTTCACAGACTAGCATTTTTGAAGATGCGGGTCTAGGTCTGGTGTCTTTGAAGACACTGATACAGCACTGGTAGCTCCAGAGACATCGATCCAGGGATCAGCGTCTGCGAAGACGTTGATCCAGGGATCGGCGTCCTCGTAGACACCGGTTTGAGAACTGACATCTCTGATCTAAAATGCCATTTTCCCTCATTAATGACTAACTACCCCCCCAAAGCAATAAATACCATTACTAATAATAAATGTGAGGTCTCAGATAGTCCACTCACCGGTACCAGTCATTTGGTGGGCCTCCCGTGTGTTTAAACACACTCTCCAAGCTGCCCCTTCATCCTCCTGTCAACCATCTTTTTACTCTAGAGCTCAAATTTGCACTATTCACTATTCATAAATGACCTTCTTTAACCCCCCAGCCCCTCTTATAGCCCTCGTTTTCCCCCCCAAAAAAATTTCACTCTCGTTTCCCCGCCCCCATGTATATTTTTGTATATATTGTCTTGTTGTAAAGCTGAAATACGCATAAAATCCCAAAAACATTTAAAAATCACAAAAAATCCAAAAAATTCAAAAAATTCTAAAACTTCCAAAAACATCAAATATTCTCAAAAATCATGCAATAAATAATTTTTTCTTTCTGCATTGTCCTCAATCTTAGTTTTCAGCCACGTTTCGACTCATGCGACTGCGACACAGTTTTTCACCAAATCAATTTTGCGACTGATTGTCCTTTCTCTCCATCTTGTTGATAGCTTTTGCCAGGGAATCTCTTTTATCACATCAAATCCAATCTTTGTCCGTCAGGATGCATCCTTCCAACGTCGGCTTATCAAAACCTTCATCACATCAATCCTGTTTATGGCAAGAACTTTGGACCGAATGACTACTTGGTCATGAGGCCTTCTTTATTGATTTTATCTTTTTGTGTCAGTTCAAACCTACTCACCACTGCCTCGATCTACTATATCTTGGTGCGTGGTGACTGGTTGCTACTGATACATGTGTATTTTGCAGTGTGCTTGTGTTTCAGCGTCTAGTCCACGCAAATGAATCTTGTCATCTATGTTTTCTAACACCTAATGCATACCTCCTATTGCAATATCAAAATCGGATGTGCTCTCCATATTTTTCACACAAATGGATCCCAATGCTCATTTAGCTGCATTTAGTTTCATTTGCATTTGCATTCTTAGCTGCATTCTTAATTGCATTTCTGAAGGCTTCTATTTATTCCCTCCTTCCTTTCCTCTCTCCCGTTGCATCCTTTTTCGAGAAGATTCCACAACGTCCTCTTCATTGTGTTCTTTTTTTGAGGGGGCACAACCCTATATCGTCGTCACTTTGGCTTGACTCCTAGAAACTCTCTTCCTCTGGGGCAAATCATTTTCTTGTCTTTGACGAAACATCACTTGCAATGCCACATCAAAGAGGGGCAAAATGTAGACATCCAAAAATATTAATATTATTTTTCCTATTTCCTCTAACTATTTAATTCAATCAATTAAACAGTTTCATTTATCAATAGTTTAAATACTATTCTAATGTATTTTATTTAAATACATTTGCCTCCACAAAATCCCCTTTTAATAAATTTATATTTGTTAAATCCTCCATATTCCTAATTATTCTAAAACATGATTTATTCAAATTCAATTTGGATTATAATCTAAACCCTAGCTAGGAACCTATTAATCCTACCCTAAAGCCTACCCTATTCCTATCATACTCCCATCACCTCATTTCCTAAGTATGCTTTCACACCTAACTATCCTCTAACTATGCTTAATATGTGATTCCTAACCTTTTTAAGGCTAATGGAATGCTCACCCACATGAGGAAATTCTCTCCAAAATGGGCACCCATTCCTCTTTAATTCTCTCTTACAACTTTGTCTCCTCTTTTGAAATATTGAGCTACTCAATTTTAATGCCAATTTTGACTCAAAATTGGCCATCTTTTCAAGTCCATGTGTCTCCTATGTGGCTCTTATGTGGATTCCACATAGGTGCCACTTCATCCAAGCCTCTTCCTCTCTCCAAAAACTCTATAAATAGAGGCCTTCTCCTCTCATATTTTCATCTCTCAATTTGCATTGTTATCATGCTATAATTGCTTTAGAAATCATATTCTTTTTCATGCTTATGTTCTTAGTTTCTAGTTTTCATGCTTTCCATGCTTAAATCATTTAGATATCACATGCTAGGCTCTAAATTGGTTTATGAATCTTAGTTTCTTCATAGTATATGCATATCATCTTTATCATTAGCTTAGAATATCATCTTCTTGAAGAAGATTTTGAGACTAGATCCTCATACTAGATCTTGAATCTTTCTTCTTGTTTTGATAATCTTGTATTGCATTGGGATCCATTACACTTTTGTGTGTTTGAGAGAGCACACCCACATATAATCTAAATAAGAAATCAAAATGAGTAGAATAGGGTTCATTTGTTTACTCATTTTTAGCTTAATTTGATGTTATTTGGTATTCTTTGTTGTTTTCTTGATCTCTTACATGCTTTTTAATATGATTTATGTGCTAACCCACTAATGTTTGCATGTTTGAGCTTTCTCCCAACAGGTTGAAGGATTCCTCATACACATGCATCATTCAAATTTTAACTAAAAAAAGTAATAGGTTTACCTTCTTGAGTCAACACAGCTCCAATTGCACTTCCACTTGCATCACATTCAACTTGAAATACCTTATTGAAATCAGGTAAGGCTAACACAGGTAATTCAACAACCTTCAGCTTTAAAGCTTCAAAACTCTTATCAGATCCATGTGTCCATTTTAATTCTTTTGTCTCCTCTCATTGTATCAGTCATAGCATTACAAATTGAACTAAAATTTCTGATAAACTTCCTGTAAAAACTTGCCAATCCATGAAATGATCTTACCTCAGTGAAATTTTCAGGTGTAGGCCAACTCAATATAGCTTCAACAGTTTCTGGATTGATTTTGAAACCATCAGCTAAAATAAAAAAATCCCAAATACACAAGCTCTTCTTTCATGAAGGAACACTTGTTTACATTTATCAACAACTTTTCTTCTTTTAATCTTTACAACACTTACCTTATATGCATCAAATACTCTTCTCTAGTCTTACTGAATATCAAAATATCATCCAAGTATACAATCACACACTTTTTCAAGAATTTCTTCAGAACTTCACTCATTAGCCTCATAAATGTACTCGGTGCATTAGTTAAACCAAAGGGCATAACCAACCACTCATACAAACCTTCCTTTTTCTTGAAAGTAGTCTTCTATTCATCCCCTTCTCTGATTCTAATATTATGATATCCACTTTTCAAATCAAATTTTGAAAAATATCTTGCTCTACTAAAACAATCCATTATGTCAACCTTTCTCAGTATAGGAAACCTATACTTCACTATGATCTTGTTAATTTCTCTAGAATCAGTGCACATTCTCCATTCTCCATTCTTCTTAGGTTCCAACACAATAGGTACTACACACAAACTCAAACTTTCTTGGATCAAACCTTTGTTCAACAATTAAAGAACTTGTCAGTTAAGCTCTTCATTTTTGGTAGGTGTTAACCGATGTGGTGCTTTGTTTGGAAAACTAGCTCCAGCAATCAGATCCATACAATGAATGATATATGTCATTGGTGGAAAAACATCAGGTACATCATCTGAAATTATATCCTTGTACGTAGTGAGAAACTTTCCAACTTTTTGAGGAATGTCATCTTCTGTATTCTTGGTTTGTTAGGAATCAAAGCATAACAAATATCATTTCTTTTCAAATCTTTAACAAACTATCTACCTTCCAATAGACAAACTTTCATAGATGTACATATCTCATCAAAAGATTCTTCAATCAAAGGTAACAAAACTTGCCTCTTACCATCAACCCAAATAGAGTATCTAGTCAATCTTCCATCATGTATAGCATGTCTATCATATTTCCAAGGTCTACCCAAAAAAATATGAAAACAATCCATAGGCATAATATCACACAACACCTTATCATAATATTTTCCAATTTTCAAATTCGCAAAACATTGTTCACTCACCATTAATGTATGATCATCCTTGATCTATGAGATCTGATAGGGATTTGGATGTTTCATCCTCTCGAACTGTAAATTTTCAACCATTTCCTCAGATGCTAGATTATCCGAGCTTCCACTGTCAATAATTACTTTCGAAACTTTATCTGCAACTCTACACCTGGTCTTGAACAAACTTTTTCTAATCGGATCTTGCTATAAATCCTTGTCACTCCATAGTATCCTTCAAATCATGAAATTTCCTTCCTTCTTAGCTTTATTTGGTGACTACTCTTGCACCAATGCATTTTTTCTACTACTACCTTTCTTTCTTGTATGTGAACATTCAAAATATTTATGTCCTTCTTCACCACAATTGTAAAAGGTAATTTGGAAACCTTTTCTGCTATAACCACCTCTAGAGTAATTACCTCTTTGTCGGTATGAATTTCCACCTTTCCATTCAGTCTTTCCTTTATCTTGAGTTGTGTCTGAATTTCACTTGTTTGGTTCAGATCTACTATTCTCACCATGAGATCTACCTCCTCTACCTCTTTGTCTTTGTTCATATCTACTGTTCAAATTTTTCTCAACTTTTAGGGAAAATTGGTATGCCTCCTCAATTATTTCCATCTTGACCAAACTGATTTCATCTTGTATGGAACTTCTCAAGCCATTCAGGTATCTTACAACTCTCTCCACTTCATCTTCAACATGTCTAGATCTGATGTCCAATCTGTAGAATTCTTTAGTATAGTCTTTTACTGATTTGTATTTCTGCTTCAGGCTTTGCATTTGTAGGATTAGGCTAATCTGATAATCATAGGGTAGAAACTTGCCTTTCAATTTGGTTACCATCTTTTCCCATACCTTGATTTTGTCTTTTCCTTTCTTCTTCTAATCCAATTTTAGATGTTCCCACCATAGGGATGCATTACCTTTTAACTTTGTGCTTGCAATCTTAACCTTCTTATCTTTTTCTACACTGTCATATTCAGAATAATTTTCCATCTTTGTAATCTAGTCAATTAATTCATTAGAATCCAATTTTCCACTATACTCAGGAGGATTAAACTGAGGTGTGTATTTCAAACTTGTCAAATCTCTCAGGAATCTCTCTTCTTCTTGATTCATCATAGGTGTAGGTGCAGCTTCACCTTGAACCTCTTCTTTTTCATCATCACTCACATCATCAAGATGTCTTCGTTTGTGCTGGGCTATCTCAACAACTTCCAATCTAGTAGCCATCTGTCTAAGCATATCAGCTAGACCTGGATTTGTATTTCCTCTCCCATGAACCATCTTGAATCCCTCTACAATTGTAGGTTAAATCGCAATCTGCCACCCCACAACAATACCAACAAGGGTTAGGGTTTCAAGAAGGAACTTAGATCTCACTACACTCTGATACCACCTAATGCAAGGGGGATATGGAGATAGGGCCTGAGGCTCACCCAACTACCAAAAAAGCTTGCAGAACCAATGCGAAAGCCAAACAACATAGTGAGAGAAGAAAACACAGTGATCCTTTTATATTAACTTAATCAAAATCATTACATGTTGGGCTATAACGCCTTCCCAGTTTTGTCCATGTATTCAATGAATTACAATAAGATCTTCATACAATAGAGATCATAGTCCTTCGATCTCAATATCTAAACATTTTCTTTCTTACTCTAAGAATTATTTCTAACTAAGAACATACAACCAAATATATACAAGAGCCCAACAAGGAATTCGGCGCTCAAATTCATAAGAGAGACCCAGATTTAGGTCCACATGGATCCCCAGGAGAGATGCCAAATAAATTAAGCTATCATAATTAACTAAAGAAGTCAGCCAAAGATCCAACTACCAAAATAAGCATCTCCGGCAGATGAAGACCAAAAATTAGCAACCGTCGGTAAAGCATGAAACTCGTCGGTAAGGACATCACTAAAACCCATCGGTAAAGCATAATCGAGCATCCAAAAACCCACTAGTAAGGACATCACCAAAACCCATCAGTAAAGAATGACCGAGAAACAAAAACAAGCATGCTCAAGCAATAGAACCCAAGCGACAAAGAATAAACTAAAGAACTAAAGAAAACATCTTTTTGGTTGTGTAGGATTGCCAATGAACCAAGATGCTCCTGCATCATGGATGGATGGTGTCTTGATCTTGATCATTACTGATATTTGTTTCTTCACACTCTGGATTTCCCTCTTGGCATGGAGCCACTTGTAAGGATGAGGTAGGAGTTTTGATCTGCATATAGGATTCTTGAAAGGTTGATGGAGTATCATTTTGATTAGGCATGATAAGAGTTGAAGCATATGGACACTTTGGGTCTATGATTTTTGAAACCTAAGAAAGACTTGCAGACGTATGTTGATTAGCTTGGATCTCTTTTAGAGGTAGTTCTTAAGGGTAGACATAGTCGTCAGTAGGCACATTCTTTATTAGAGATGACATGGCTGGTTGTGAAGCTTTAGGAGATGGAGGAATGGTGGAAGAATTAGATGTGATATGTGAACCATTCTTAGACATGGATTCTTGATATTGATCATGATTGAGATTAGTATCTTGTTCTTCTTCAGATAAATCATTAGGATTGTCTGGTTTAATTATGCCATCATTAAGAAGTTCTTGGATTTTATGTTTTAACTCCATGCAAGCTGAAGTTTTATGCTCATTGCTTTGATGATATGCACAATAGGTACTCAAGAACTTCAATCCACATGATCTGACTTGAGGTAATGTGATGAGATCATGCTCAAGAAGTTCTTCTAATGCTGATTCATAAGATTGTACCAAAGGAGTGAAGTCCCTTTTGCATTTAACCCAAGGTTTTTCTTTCATGAGGTTACTAATCCCTTTGGAGAGACATTTCATGGTGTTTTCATAAGATTTTAGGGCTTTGAAGCCACTCGTTCGATCAATGAAAGGATTTCCATACCGAGGTTTCTCCATGTTGGAAGGAACTAGAGAGATGTGAGAATCATGATCAATTAGAAAATGACAGATTGATCTAAATGAAGATTTTTTGGATGGTGTATCATTTTCCCCTTTAATTCTTGGAGTTCAAATGTCAAAGTTTGAAGTTGTTTTGATAAAGCTTCCATAAGAATCTCTTCTTTCACATTGTTAGGACCATAAGGTTTAGTCCATTTTCTTTTAGACATTGTAAGATTGTCTTGATGTGATTTTTTTGAAGATTGAAGAGAAGGTATGATGAATCAATTGATTTCCTGACAGGTGCTAAAGCGATATCTAGAGTGCTGACTAAGTCCAAGACCAAAAGACAAAAGAGATAATTTTCAACTGAGAGAGAGAGAGAGACGACTCTAATCTTGAGTAAATATTCACAAACCTGCTCTCACAACTCAGGATAAGGACAATGCAGATAAAGATGATTAAGATAACAAGTCACTTGGACTAGCACAACAAAGTCAAATTTCAAAGTAAAAATGAGTCAGATTGTCAACAGATTACAGTCAAATACAAACTAGGAGTGATGTTGTGAGAACATAGATTTGGTAAAAATTCAGGCAGAACCTTCACGACAAAATACCAACTTGGACAACAATTTGACTGATTTTTAGATTTTTGACACTAGATGTAGAAATGTGGACAAGAGTTTTCCAGTTTAATACCTAAGAGTATAGATTTGGAATTTGTTGATCATTTTGATGTTTGTTTTGATTTTTTGGTTTTTGTTTTGGTATTTCACTCATGTAGGACACATCAAGAAGAATGTTTGTTTTAAAAATAACAGACACACCACAATCCTAGGTAAGTCATAGCAATATCTGCTAAATTCCCACATGAACTGAAGTTCAGCCACGTCTACTCATAGCAGACAACTTAGAATCTTGGTGGCACAAGCTCCTCCTTATAGTACACTCACTTCTCAGGCACACCAAGCTTTGAATCTCAAGGGAATCACTTCCCAAAAGATCGTTGTCTCTACTAAGAGCCGTGAAAATGTGGGATGTCTTAGTCGGTCTCTGACCTTTCGCACCATCAGATAGAGGTTTTTTGGATAATACAACAATTTTTTTTAATTAAGGCATCTGGTCAGGTGGTTATACTTGTGGTAGATTAGCTCTGTTATGTAGGCCTCCCAGCCTACACAAATTATGTTCTATAGGTTTTTACGCACCACAAGGGTACTGAGGGAGATCTTCTTCCCGGTATAAAATAATCAACACATGTTCACTGTGACACTAATCACAATGACATTTCTTATATACCAGTTCGGAAGGGCTTAGCTTTAGCCTGTTACAGGTTGGGAAATCTACTCTCACTAGCTCTGTTAAAGCTCTTGGGAGGTAGCCATGCTAAAAGATTTGCATGAATTTCTCTTACACCCAAGATCTAAAAAAGGTGAGGGAGAGAGGATACGTTCATGCAATTCTTTGGGATTACAAATCTAGAGAATACTTCAAACACATAAGCAAAGTGATTCTTTTTAATCTCCAAATTTGAAGTGTTATTTAACTACAAAACACGGGCATGATAGTATTGGAAGACACAAAGTCTTCAACAAGCGTCCTGCATCAAGATCATTAGTATTTTATGATTTTTATTTCATTTATAACGTCCTGCAAACCACTGTTAGGCTGTAATCAAAAGATAAGCATCAAGAACAACAAAGCCAAAGATTGGTCAATGTTAGAAAAATTCAAAAATCAGAAATATTATTGAATATTTAAAAATTAGACAATAAATCATGCACTTTCAAATAAATTGCACTAAAAAATGTTATCATATGAGCCCGTACGAGGCTCCGGAAGCTATAAAATAGAGAATTAGACAAGTATAGTGATCAAAAACTAATTTTTTTGATACATTTGGAAACCAAAACCCAAAAAAAAATTCCATCCAAGTAATCTCCAAGAAATTCTACCGAAAATAAAAAAATTGCACTCAATTTGGATGAACAATGAGAAAGATATGATAGTTTGAAGTTAGACTGCAAATTCAAAAAGCTCAATGGTGAGGGAAGAGAAATTTCAACCCCTGCAGACATCATCAAATGACTGTGTTAAATTTGACTATTTCCTAGCCTTCATTGAAGGCCATGAAGAATGATGGTTTGACGACCGTCAAATTTAACATAGTTAAAAAAATTTAAAGATTTTTTTTCAAAACAATCAGGGATGCGTGCAAAAGGTTGTACGGTCTATTTGGACAAAACAAATTGCCACAGATTTGATTTTCATCGGATACGGTCGAGTTTACAGTCATTTTTAGCCAAAACAATGATCTAGACATGATGGTGCAGGGTAAAAGTACAAACATGTGTCACACTTTTATAAAGGAAAAGGACGACAACATTCAAATTTGTAAACTTTAACGATATAGAAGTGGCATTTGTGTTTAGAATTTGAAGATGATGTAAACTAATGAAATGTGTAAAATTTGATCAAGTTTAGGCTTATAATTTTTTAAAAAAAATTTGAAAAAAATTTGACATAGTTTTTTAATTTTTGAAGTCCATTTTTTTATTCCTGAAATATGCTGAAAATTTAGGGTCTAGTCCGCGTTAACAAACTATATGCAAATAATATTTTTTTACTCTGATTTCATAATATGTTTTAGATGACATGTATAGCTAAT
>MU224140.1:10452681-10484579 GCA_018584345.1 Thuja plicata
CATGGTTTTTTCATTAAAAAACAATTATTTAATACTAAATAAACAAAAACAACTAAAACAAAACATTGAAAAATATTTAAAAAAAAAATAAAAAAATGTACTTACCCCTACCGGCCGGAATACCCCTGTAGCTCTCTGCGAAGCCCCCACGCGCTGAATGCAAATGACCCGTGCGGGCTTTTTTTTGCCCTTTTATAAAATTTTGGGGGTCCGGCCGGACCCCTCGCACCACATAGGTGTCACTTGGCGCCTAAAAAGTGCCACAAGTGTCCGGCCGGACCCATTCCAGCCGGACCCCTCTAGTATGTCCTTTAGTGTGACACACTATTGTACTTTTACCCTGCAGTTAGATTAGACTCAAAAAGAGATGTGGGTAAGCCCCACGGTGGGCACCAGAAATGTAGGCGTGAATTTGGGTTTCTGCCTGTAAGCTGCAAACACACACAATTCAATAGATCATTGCATGGTTAGTACAAATCAAATATCATAAACAAATGACTAATCTAAATCGATCTATTGCCTTCTAGTAGGCAAGAGTTTGATTCTTGCTCTCAGATCATCACAAGAAATAGTGACTACACCAGATCCTAAATGAAGGATTTAAAGAAAGCTATTTGCAAATGATCTAATCTAAATGATTATGCAAATGCAAGATTGATCCCAAGCTAATTAGATTGATTTTATGACACCAATTTGAAATGTTTTTGTTCTTTATTAAAGCACCAAATTGAAATCTACTCTAGATTGTGGTTTGTATGATTGAAATTAAACTAACAATTATTCAATCAAAAAGCTATGAAATGCTATAATTCTTGAAAACATAAGAAATGAAAACTGCATAATAACATTAGCTAAAACTGGGATCCTTTGTGAAGGAAATTAAGCTCTCTTTTATAGAAAATCTCTCTCAAAATTGATAGTTGAGATTAGAGAAAACAAGTGGCTCAAATTCGATTTGAGGAAGCACAATCCATGTGCAAGCAATTTGATTGGTCGAAAGATTCAGTCTTTTTGGAAACTTCTGAAATTAGTTTTCAGTTAACAGCTTTGTTTTCAAAATGATAAATAAATAAGATTAATTTAACTGAATAAAACAAATTTATTTCCAAAATGAGAAAAGATAATAATAAATTAATTGAATAAAATAAATTTGTTTACAAAATGAGAAAAGATAATAATAAATCAATTGAATAAAACAAATTTTTTTCCAATTCAAAAATTAGTTGATGACATCATATGCATTTTTAAAGATTTAATTTATTTTAAATGCACATTTTAATTTAAAATATATAGATTTGATGACATCATATGCATTTTTTAAAGATTTAATTGATTTTAAATGCACATTTTGTTTTTATTAATTAATTTAATTCCTTTTTGAATTTTATTGATAATTTAGTAATTTTATTTGATTAATATATTAGAATATCAATTAAATATTTAACTTATGGTTTATTTGCCAATATGTTATTTTTTTAGGAATTAATTAATTAATCAAGTATGATGATTAATCAGGACCTAGGATTCAGGTCAGACTAGCTTGAATTTGATTTATGAATTAGAATTATCAAGATTAGGGTTTCTTGATATGAGACTGAGATTAGGGGCCTAGGGTTTAGGTCACCACTTTTAGGTCATTACAATAAGTATAAAAGAAAAAAAATAGAAAGGCATTAAACACTTCAACCACAAAATTCATTCGAACCAATCAAATCTTGGTCAATGACAAGTTCAAAATAAAAATACACATTAAAACATTGTGGAATGTTCCTATATAATTAATAAATTTCTCAAATACTCGTACTTTCCAACCCACTTTCTTGTAGACCCAAAAGAGTTTCGATGACCCCAATTTATGAGTGTCCTAATGTGCACTTGCAGGTCAATAATAATAAAACTGGCATTGATGATTTCTTGAATGATGATAATATTGGTGAGTGTCTAGAAAAGGATGAAGAGGAGGATAATGAGCATGGTAATTTTTTGCACCATAAGAATGATCAGAATGATAATGATACTAAAATATGCTCTATAAAAGATACCTCTTCTATATGATGGTTCATTGTTGAAGCCAATAAGAATAATCTAATTTGTTACGGAATCGGGTGGAGATGATGAATAGACAATGAAGGACAAGCTCACTTTATAGGCCTATTGGAAAAGTATTGATTTTTTACATGATGTAGGTTATCCTTATGTGGGGTTGGAGTACCTTTCTTCTAATGATACAATATCAATAAATTGTGCAGATGCAATACCCACTCTTTGTATGGGGAACATACGGCTCGGTTCCTAAGTTATTGAGAATTCATCTACCAAAGTTTCCAATGACTTAGGACAACATAAGCTTTCTATAATAAAAGTAATTATATAAAATTTTAGGCCTACAAACATGTATCATTATAGAATGTAGTCTTCTTTTTAGATTTCCTCAGAGTTGATGGACTAGCAGGGAACTAGAATGGATGTTGCAAAGACAATATAAATTGCCTAAACAAATTGTTGATATGAGTTGCCAATAAGATAGGGAACTAATTCAGGTGAAGATAGTGGCTTTTGAGCCTTTGTAATGGAGGAATATTTAGTTGCCAACCTTAGAGAAAAGTGATTTAGGCCTTCAAGGATGCTTCTTGTTGCATTATGTCTATAAAAATATGCATGCATCCTTGCATCCTGGCTATTGTTTTCTAGTTGTTCCACGTAAAAAGAGTTCCCAATCATTATTAACCTGTAGAAATATTATAGTTTGGAAACATTTTCATCAATTGTTTTAGCATATCAAGAATATAATTAAGACACTCTCTAACCATGAAAGCATGGTAATACAATCTTACCCTATTTCCTACTCTAAATGCTTTATATTGGAATCTGATTTATTGTAAATGTTTGAGCTTCTTCTTTGGTTCAACAAATAATAGAGAAAAGCTAGCTTGATTTGAAGGATATTCCTAGATCTCATTATTGCAATAAATACAATTGCATATGGTGACTTTTACATAATTTATAATTATTCAATATTCTTCTTTATTTTCCATAAAAGTCTATGATATTTTGGGATACTCGTTCATAAATTATAAAAGTCCAATCTTCTCCAATCTTTTTCCAATTAACATAAGCATTTTGTAGCTAATAAAAGTGTTTTTTTAGATTATAATTTAATCTCTTATGTTTAAATTATATATGAAGGAATGTTTAAATGAATATGATTATTTGATCAAAATAAGAGCTATTTATTAAAAGAACACATATTTACAAATTAGGTAAGGTGATGACTATTATGCAAGTCAAAGAATACCTCAACATCATAATAAGTGTTAGAATCACTAATTAGGGTAAATTCTCCAGCATGTTTACGCACTATATCGACCATCATTAATTAGCGTGTATATCTCAAAAGATGGAAAATAAGTAAATAACATACATCCATAGGAATGTAAGTTTTGAATTGTGTCCCTAGGATGAACACTTTTTCCAAATTATATCTTATAGTTATTTGGCCATCAAGATGGTGTTTATGGACAAAAAATATAGAAATGATAATCTGAAGAGGAGAAGGAAAGGAATCTCAATTTGTCAAATTAAAGTGTTTCTTTCCAATCATAGAGGTACGGTGCTATGAATCTCAAAGACAACCACAATCTCTGATCTTTCCAAGTAGACAAATTCAGGAATTTATGAGATAGGGTTCAAGGGAAGGCATGCGTGTTTGTCCATTAGTTCAACTCAAATAGATTGGACACCCTGCAGGTTTATCACTAGAGATTGAAGGATGGAAACCCCCTAATTTCCACAATTGGCTAGTGCACAAAAAATACTAAACCAGTCACAGGAAATTCTTCACTGATTTTTGTTCAGACAACTTCTACAACATCTATTTGTTTAAGGTTGAGACAACTCCCTTAGCGCCTAAGGTTTGTAATTCTAAGGTGGCTCCTGCAGCACCATTGGTTGTAGATTCATCATATTTTTGGGTAATTATGTTGTTGTTGTTTTTCCCAAAAGACTAGTAAACTAAATTGACTGTAAGTGCAATTTCTATTGTAATAAGAGGAGTGAACAATTATGGCAAAAAAAATTCACTACAAGAGTTCATAATTTCTTTTTGTGTAAACTGTTTAGCATATTAATTTTGCATTAAAATTAGTAATATTTTACTTTTCTTAATTAAAAAATATTTTTCAAAAATCAATCTACTTTTTAAAAGTTAAAAAAATTAAACAAAATTTTATATACTACACTATTTTTCTTTCCCAAATGAAATTCATTACTTAATAAACAATAATTAGTAATTTTATACTTGAGCACAATAATTAAAATCAACTTAAACGTATTTTAATTGATTTTAAGCACAACAATTAAAAGCAAATTAAACATATTTAATTGATTTTATAAGAGAGAGAGAAGTACTACTAGTTTGCAAAAATAAATCTAAAATGGCAAATAGAAATAAATTTAAAACGACTAATAATTTCGTTGATTGGACAGATTTAGAACACTGTTTTATATTTCTTACATGCTTCGGATATCCTTTTTAAACCTGGGGTGATAAATGGAGTAGATGAGGGGATGTGTGTTTGGAGGAAATGCAGACAGAAGAAAAGTAAAACGGTAAAATTGGTGATGAAAAAAATGATGATGGAATAATGAAGAAAAAATATCCAACGATTAAGATAATGTACAGTCATTGGCCTCATTTGCATTTAATTCTCTGTTTAAATAATAACTAAAATAGTCTCCAAATTACTCACCATAAATTTAATGGGTTGTCAGCCTGCAAAAGCAGCAATCTATAAATTTCATGGCAACAAAATCTACAACGAGAAATACTACAAGAAATTTTTTTATTAAAATAAATCCATCGCACAGTATTCTAAAACAATTATACTTAAATTAAATCAAATTTTAGAAGAAACTTAAATGGCTTAAATGGCTTGCATCTAAACGTGGCAAAGTTATATCTTACCATATGTAATTCGATCCGACATAAAGTATGATCTAGTTTAGAATCTATCAAAGGCATGTATGCAATCCACATTTATAGGCACATGTCAACATATTTCTTAATAGCATAAAATGATGGAGGTACAAAATTAAAGGTTTTCAACTACATTGAGTTTTGGAGCGAATAATTTTATTCCTAAGAAAATCTTTTGGATTGAGGGTTACATATTTTTGAGGCTAAGTTTGGAGCCAAGGGGTTTTAATGCTAATTTTTTTAATGAACTTTGTTGAAGATTGAATTAATGTGCTATTGTTTGTGATCATAATTTAGACATGGATTGAGAAAGCAAACTTCGGAGATCGAGAAAAGATACCAGGGGATATCCCACTACGAGTAACTAGAGAGGAAGTATAAATAAAGGGACAACAGAGAATGATTTTAGAAATGGAAATGAGGGCAACTACATAAGAGAAAAAGGAAGGGGATGGTAGCCCAACAATGTAAGGAAATCTAATAGCATATCTTCTGTACAAATTGACATGGATCTCGAAAACTATCATGCCCAATCCATGCAAAAACTATAACAACAATATGTTTTCAGCATGTTGACAATTGTTTCTAAGTTTTCCTATCTCTTTTAAAGGTCAATGATGTTTGATGTGTCCTCAATTAGAGATTAAAATTAGAAAGAAAATGTATCATCCCACCCCTTGGCTCATAGCTGACAAAGATGAAATAATTTTTTTGAAGTTAGTAATGCAAAGAATTTATAATGGTTAAAATATTTTTAGCACAATGTGTTTAGAAAATCTCAATTGGCATTCAATATTTTTTTATGGATGCTCAAAAAAAATTGAGTTTGGAAATAAAAAGTGTGGTAGGTGTGTACCGTACATGTTTTTGAGATTTATTCTTTGTTTACTTTTGAATATATTGTTTTAGTGTATCTCATTTTGAAAAAAAATTCTTTTTTTGACATGGTTATGTAATTGTTTTCTTGCAAACTCTCTTTTTTGATAATTTTTTATTGGCATTGTTGATAGCATAACACAACTATGGAGAGGATCTTGAGATGAATTGCTTGTCATGGCTTGAGTGAGTTTTTGAATTTTGTGCAGGAAGATTATTTTTGGTTGTGTTTCATTTCATTCTAGATTAATTTTCTTGTTTGCTACTAAATGAAGGTATTGATTGTGTTGTTTTATCTATGATTCTTTTCGTACATGAATGTGGATCATAAGTTGGTGCTAATGATATTCAGGAAGGAAAATAACTATTCTTAAACATGGTTTTAACTTTTGAAAAGTTAACGAAAAGTATAATAAATTTAAACATTGTTTTAAATTTTGAAAAGCTAACGAAAAGTATAATAAATTTGAATTTGGTGCACAAAGTTTGCATCTAAAAGATAGATACAATCATGTGTTTTTATTTCCATTCCATTAGTTTCAAATGAGGAAACGCCTTCGGTGTAACAATTAAGAAACAAAAAAAATCAGAGAACCTAACAGGGAGATGGGGAAAAGTCATCATGCATCTTACTTACACACGTACTAAACAAATATTGATGGTTAGAGAAATATTAAAAACCAGGTGTTCGACAGTTTTAGGGAGTGATACTAGTTTGAGAGGCATGAGACAGGTTTCAGAGGCATGAGAAAATAAATGCACGTATAGTCGCGAGTCCACTCCAAAGGAAAAGCCTATCGGCTTAATTATGGGCTATAGTGATCCCCAAAAAATAAATAACCTTGCATAGCAATACATGCACATAATTAACCCAAAAAATAATAATTTGACCCCTAATACATGTTCAATCATGCATAAATAGGTGATAAAAAAAATTAAAAAAATTGAACCACACCTGGTCCTCTTTTGATTAACATACATCCAAAGTTGCACAAATAAAGTCACTTTATTATTTTTTAAAAATGTATATGTTTACAAAGCCCACTTTATGAAAGTGATTCTAAGGTACAAATAAAATCAAATTAAAAATATCAATGAGCACTTATTGGTCCCTCAATTGACATTTTTAAAATCATAAATGAACTTGATGGTCTATCTTGTGCACTTTCTCCCAAACTTCTTTGCACTTGTAAATCCATTAACTCCAACTACTAATAGTACCTACGTTGTCAACAATTGGTATAAGGCTCCCCAATAGACCCAAAAAATATTTAAAAAAACATGACAACAAATCCACATATTTGAAAAATAAATTGGATATGCAAGTATAAAACGACAGAGTGAATCCAAGAAATAAGACTTCATGATGTAGAGGTATTGGGGTGAACTAGGTCTTTAATGGAAAATAGATCAAAGTTAAGAGGTTTAGGCACTTGTCCTGCTAGCACCAAAAGGCAAAACAAAAGTTCTTCCAAATGATCAAATACCTTCCCAAGGACTAAGGTTGATGTAATTAGTCTATTTATATTGAATTCAAGTATATTTAAGTTTTTTCAAGGTTTAGAAAAATACACAACACCCCAAACTCCTAAAACTATCCTATTAGGCCTTGAACCTCCACTAGCCTGCGGTGACATAAATGAGTTCCTTTCTCCACACTTCTCCAAAATACTTTCCCAATAAACCAACGATTTAGATACCCTTTTGGACATATAACAATATATAAAAAAATTATATGGTGTTTTTTTGGACCAATCTCGCAAACCCTTGACTGTACCCTGTTATTAAGCCTAAAAGTGTTCATTTTACAAAGCAACGATATATCATCTTTACTCTCAAACCTTGAGAGCCTCAACTGTATTAATTAATACTCCAAATGAAGGATTACCTGTTAGAATAACTGAGAAGGGGGGGGGGGGGGGGGGGNGGTGGTGAATCAGCGGCCTAAAAAATATTCCAATAAATCAACCCAAAAGCTTAGTACCACAGTATTAAGCCTCTAGTTATCTTCAGTCCTACAAGATGTATGCCTTCAAATAAAATTATCAAATAAATACAATTTAGAGTTCACTATTAAACCTTACTCTTAATGTTTACCGAATAAAAGTATTTCATTTACCGAAAAATAGTAAATTTCTTAGTGTATACCGATCAATCCAAATTAGTTATGTGTAATGAAAAACACTAAAGTAATGACTCATAAACACATTGACACGTGAATTTTTAACGTGTAAACCTTGTTAAGGGAAAACCCACTTGGGACTGGTAACCCAAAATTTTCACTCTTCTGAAGTGAGCTCGGTGAAGAGCCAACCCTATTAAAGGTTACAAACACAATGTTAGGTGTGACCTTGTTAGAGGATTTAAATAGAATAGTTTTTCACTTGATATCGGGCATCTCTATGCTACCTTCTATGACCAAACCCAGTTTAGTTTATCAAATGGTATCTGGCATCTCATGATATCTTCATGATACAAATTTTTGATTCTCCTTGGGATGTATCTCAATATAAAAAGTATTGTTAAGTCCTGCTTGGTTAAGAGACTTTCTAAATCAATGGTTAAACTAAAACAATAAATGATCTGTTCACACATACAACATAAACTTGCAGATTTTCAGATCTATTGTAAGCTCATAATACTTTTATGATCAATATGTATTTTCAATACCTTTTCTCCACTTCTTTATGCTCGGTGATGATGTGCTTCTCTGTTGCTCGGTGTCTGCAAAAATATTTAGCTCTTTCCTCAACTTGATTGATCAGGACTGTACAAAGTTATTCTTCATCAGTTTCTCTTCAACATCCTTCTTTTTTCATTCACTCCCCTAATTCATAATGAATTAGATTCTCTCTTTATAGACATGATATCACCATTTCTCACTTCTTGATTTTCTTTTTCTTTGCATGATCCACAATCTTAGCCAATCTTTCTTTAAAGCTTAACTCCTATTTTATCTAGTATAAATCTTCTTGCCAACTAAATAAAACACCTTTAAATCTTTTACTTATCTCTGGCTTTAAATTGTCGATGGAAAGCAATTTCAACAACCAGTTAAGTCTATCTTTAGCTCTGCCAGCTAAGTATTTTGTTGTTTATGAACTTCAGTTAATTTTGGTGTTTTAACTCTTTGATAGATTCGGTCAACACTTCAGTTCTCCTCGGCCTTCTCCATCGATTTTTTCTATCCATCAAGGTTGTTTTTCATTTGGGTAACACTGTAATTTTTACCATTGACAATGCTTGTGATTGTTCTCATTAGTAATGCTTGCCGGTTTCTTTGGTCGGGCACCACTGTGACTTTGCTTTCGAGTTTCTCTGTCTGTCAGGTTCCACCAACCATTGGTGTTTGTAGTCACTTAGTGAATGCTAGTCTTTTATGCATTACTGAAAGCATAATCTTTATCTCTCTGATTCTCTGAAGTATTTAACACTTGAATATAACTGATTAGATTATATAAATTTGACATCAATGACAATACAATTCATTAAGTGATTTAATGTCTTGCATTATCTTTATGCATTTTGGTGATCAACTTAATATCTTCAAAGATTCAATTAGTTATATGTCATCAATCTCTCCCTTTGGAATTGATGGAAACATACTAAATTATCACACTATATTATTACTAATATAATATGAAATATAACAGTTGAAGTTCATCAATCTCTCCTATTATAACTAATAAAAATGTCTGGCTCTCAGTAAGCTCATATAGCTTAGATTTGTTTCTTGCAGAGTTTGTTTCTTCAATTTTTAATCAATTGACTGGATAGATGTAGCATCTTCTATCTATGTTCCTGATATGTGCTTTGCCTTGACTGAACCTCTCCTTGATCATCTCTTTTTCCTTTGACAATAATCTCTCCCTTAGTATGTATTCTCTCTCTCTTAGATGAGTATTTCAGATGTAATCAATCCATTTGGATAATGATTAACTCTTCATGGATAATGATATAATATCTCCCTTTTGATAATGAGATAATCTCTCCCTTTGACAAAAATGCCAAAAAATTCTTTCATATCATCATCCATCCCTTTTTATAATATATTCCTTGAATTTCCCTATCCATCAGCAATACATTGACTCTGGTGTTCAGTGTAGATTTGTACCTTGTTGTGTATAAATGTATCTTTTATTATCCATCTCTGTGCATGCATCAACATGAATGATCTTCTGATTGTATATAGGCTGATGCAGCCTCCTAGTCAGCTTACTAACTTATAGACAAGGGTTGGACCCCTAGTCTCTATCTCCGGTACTCAAATGTATCTTTTGGTAATGGCTTTGTGAATATATCAGCTAATTATTCCTGGGATTAAACCTATTATAGTATCACTTCTTTTTCTTGCACTTGTTCTCTTAAATAGTGATACTTGATAGCAATATGCTTAGTTTTAGCATGCATGAATGGATTCTTAGAAATTTTAATTGCACTGGTATTATCACAATAGATAATCACTAGTTCAAGAATCTTCATATTCATACCTTCCAGTAATTGTTTGATCCATGCAATATTAGAGAAATTTTCAGCAATAACCACATATTGTACTTCTATAGTAGACTGAGAGATGCATCCTTGCTTCTTGCTTATCCATGTGACAAGTATGTCACCCATGAAGAATGCTCCTCCACTTGTGCTCTTTCTATCATCAATGTTTCCAACCAAATCAACATCTGTATAGACTTGTAGCTCAAATTTTCCTTCTCTTTTATACCATAACCCATAGTCCTTGGTGTACTTTAGATACCTCATAATTCTCTTGACAACATACATAAGTGATTCTTTGGGATTAGTAGGGAATCTTGCAACTTTCCAACTGCATGAGCAATATCTGATCTAGTATGGACAACATACATTAGTTTTACAATCATTGATGTATACAAAGTCTGATTTACCTCATTTGACTTATCTTCCTTTGTCAGCTTACATCTAGTTTCCATAGGTGATCCAACTAGTTTGGAATCTTCCATCTTGAATATCTTCAGCACTTCCTTGATGTATTTGGACTGAGTGATATATATGCATGCATCTTGTTGAAGAATCTATAGACCAATAAATAATTTCATCTCCCCAAACATAGACATTTCAAACTCTTTTCTTATTTCATTAGCAAAGGATTTGCATAACTTTTCATTACCCCCAAAAATGATATCATCAACAAATATTTCAGCAATAAGAATATTTCCATCGGTATCTTCTTTTAAGTACAAATTGCTAATTTCACTTGTTCTTACAAATTCAATGCTAATGAGATAGGAGTGAAGTCTTTCATACCATGCTCTAGGTGCTTCTTTCAATCCATACAAGGCTTTTTGTAGTGTACATACCATGTTTCTCTTGTCTGGATCAACAAACCCTTTTGGTTGTACAATGTATACTTCTTCCAATATTCCATTTAGGAATGAAGATTTGACATCTGTTTGGTATACCTTGAATCCTTTGAATGCAACATAAGCAAGTAATATTATTACTTCATCTATCCTAGCAACGGGTGCAAAGGTTTCACCATAATAAATACCTTCTTCTTGTGCATACCCCTTACATACCAATCTTGCTTTGTTTCTTATGACTTCTCCATTCTCATTCAGCTTGTTTTTGAATATCTATTTAGTATCGATGACATTCTTGTCATTTGGTCTCGGTACTACTTTCCATGTATTTTTATTCTCTATCTGTTTGATTTCTTCATTCATAGCACTAACCCATTCTTCATTTTCAAGTGCAGTATTAACAAATTTAGGCTCAAAATCACAAAGTAAACATCTAGTGTTTAGTGACTTACTTCTTGTTCTCATTCCAACCTTCTTGTCTCCTATGATATGATTTCGTGGATGATTTCTTCTGACATACATGGAAAGTTTTGGTTCAGCTCTTTGTCCATCAATTTGATCATCATCTTGATCTTCATTCTGACCTCCATCACTCGGTACATCATCTTGAGTATTTTCCTGATTTTCGGTAACTATAGCCTAATGCTCGGGTGCAATGTTTTGTTGCTTGGGTAGAGTGTCAGGTTCTTCAGTGTAAACAAACCTTTTACAGTCTTCTCGTTCTTTTCTTCTTTCCTTATCATTCTTTTCTAAAAATTCATCTATTCTTACATTTACACTTTCAATGATCTTGTTAGATGACTTGTTAAGACATTTATAAGCCTTACTTTTGGTAGAATACCCTAGAAAGATATGTTCATCACTTCTGGAGTCAAGTTTTCCATTTCTACCATCTTTCAAAACATAACATTGACTACCAAAGATTTTGAAGTAACTTACATTGGGTGTGTAACCATACCAAAAATCAATGGGTGTCTTCATTGTATCCTTCTTCAATTGTACTCTAGTCAATGTGTAGACAACAATACTGATATCTTCCCTCTAGAA
This sequence comes from Thuja plicata, assembly GCA_018584345.1. Classification (NCBI taxonomy): domain Eukaryota; kingdom Viridiplantae; phylum Streptophyta; class Pinopsida; order Cupressales; family Cupressaceae; genus Thuja; species Thuja plicata. The sequence continues at coordinate 10,464,916 of MU224140.1, forward strand.
AGTTTGTGTTATTTTGTTATGCCCTGTATACCCATCCCTACATTTTGTTGGAAAAATGTTGGGTCCCCCTTTTTTCTTTTGCCTTGTTCCATTTTATTTTGTTTTCCTCCGGCCTTTGCCTCTGTGGGGTCATTGTTTTCTTTTCTTTTTGGTTTCCTTTCCTCCGGGACCTAAGCTCGGAGTGCTTGTTTCTTTGAGCCAGCCAGATTCTAGACTTCAGGATTCTTTTCCGTTGATTCCTCTTTTGTTAGAGGGTGTGGTTGCATTGGATCCCTACGCCCAGAGTCTAGAGGTTTTCCTTTTTCTGGGAACTTGCAGAAGGAAGCAGTATGTTTTTACCCTAGGGGTATCGATGAAGTTTCACTTGTCATTTTCACATTTACTATGAACAAGATTACCCAGAGTGAATTAAGAGTGATTAGAGAAATTTTTTGTTAAGTGTGATTTGATTTGGAAGGTTTAACAGTGCTTTGCAGTGAAGTTGGCATTCGAGCTTGTGTGCGTTCTCAACTTCCCTGCAAGGTTTTAGGTGTTCATGGTCCGTGAAGCATCCTAGTTTGTAGAGAACCTCTCATGACCCTCCTCCTACATTTCCTAGTTTGAAGGTAGGTACTTCGGATCTCCTTCATGTTTTCTTTTGTTTTTACCTTGCTCTTTCTTTTTGGTTTTGTCTTCATTTTTATTTTTCTTTGCTTTCTTGTTTGTCGTCGCCTCCCGTTGGTGGGATGGCTTAGTAGGAAGGTTGTCTGCCTTCCTTGCATTATTTTCTTTCCTATAAATAGTGCACATTCCTATATATTTTTTAATTAGTTGTAATGTATGTGTAAATCCTCATGATTTCTCTGTAAATTGTTGTAACTTGTCTGTAAATTGTAAATAGTCTGTAGGATAAGGGTCGTTTCTTGTAATTTTTTCCATTCTTTAGCCTTCTCTATAAATTTGGTGTATACTTTGGTTTGTAATTGTCATGATGACCCTTCCTATGACGAGCTCGCTACGCTCTCCATGTTGCATACCCAAGTTTTGAGCTCACCCACTGGTGTTCGCCTGGTTCAAACTCTGCACCTCGCCTATTTGAGCCATGGTAGTTTTCTCTCTCCCCCATCATTTCATCATTGATGGTGGGATTAAACTCCCCCATGCATGAACATTAAAAAACATCCCATTGTCCATTTAATTCGTTCGTGTCTAGACATCTATCAACATTAATGCAATTATGCCATTTATTGTGTGACCACGTGATTACCCACGTCAGCCAAGTATGACTCACTACCTGGTCACTTCATAACAGATAGTTTCTCTAGGATTCGAGTGATTAGAAGTCCTCATTCTTTCACCCTATTTACCACATAGGCCAATAATCCCTAGAACCTCTTGGTGTCGATCAAATTCTATGTTAATATTTAATTATTATATTTCTGGTATTTGATGAGGATTAAAATATTTTGACAATAGGTGCGAAATGGCGATGAACTATCTAGAGTCTGAAAAATTGCTTTATATTTTATCACCTATATTGACGGTTGTCTAGTCTTACAAGTTGTAGATCATCCAACAACAATGTCTGAAGTAAAAACTCCTCCTGGAAGTCTGAAACTTTCGACTACCTCTACTCAAGCGGCCACAAAGAAAAAGGCAGAGAAAATATTGGCCAAGATCCCATTGACATCCAAATACCTGAGAGAGGGTGTACTTGTGGGATCTAGAGCAGATTCCAAACTTCAGGAAATTACCGACACCGAGGTCGAACCATGGGCAGAGCTACATGGCCTTGTCTGGAAAATGTACCAACATCGATCTATCGGGGATGATATGGAAAAGAACATGGCCTCCTCTCGAATTATCAAAGATGCATGTTTCCCCTACTGAGTGCAAGGATTAGAACTGATTCTCCACCTGACGAAGCACTAAAATTCACTCACCCGGGTGGTTTTTCTTGCTTATTCTCTACCACTAAATTACCTAGCAACTATTGTTACTCTTAACGCTACCACCTTTGCTTCGGGACTGGGACTCCCCTAGTTCAAGAATGCTACTATTATCTCCTGGGTCATATCACTAAAGGAGTTTTAGAAGTTTTCCCATCTTTCCTGGTAGCATCTTAATTCTCACTTGTTAAAGTCCCCGAAGAGGGACTACAAGAAAATGAAGTTGGTGAGCCCCCACAGAGATTTTAAAGAGTGTGTACAGGTGGGGATCATCTTTTTGTGTAGGATCATTAGAGAATCCCATGCTAGGGAATTTTCAGCATGGATGTATTATTTCCTATACTACATCACTACCTATTTAGTGACCTTTGACTGGGAAACCATTATCGCCAATCATGTAGACTTCCAGTTGAACAACATCGGCTGGAATTCAAAGTTTTACATGAATTCATATGTGTTATGGGCACTAGAATAGAAAATAACTACTCTCTAGGGTTTAGAAATAGTGGGCATTCTTTGGAATGGGCCCGACCAGACTATCCCATGGGAACATTATCCCCATATTTAATGGGAAGCTAGCTTCCCCAATTTTTGTCGGGTAAACGATGCCTTTATTTACCAAAACATATTGACACTTACTTAGGATTCTAGGTACCATCTGTCCAAGGAGGCAATGACCTTGGTGAGTTCTTATGGTAATTATTTCATTTAGTTTCAACAACATTCTTACATTCGGGTGACCGGATTCTTCGAGAAACCCTACCTACTCCCCAAACATTATGGGGATAGAATTATTCTTTCGGAGTTTTGCAGGAAAATCATGGAACTTCACGCATTCTTTGCATTGAAGAAGGTTGCCTTCATCCCATTCCCATTCACTTGTGAGAACTATTCTTATAGTCTTACAATGGCCAAGGAAGCTGACAATGAGTTGAAGAGTCTGGGACTGGTCGAGTTCCACTAAACAAGAAACAATTTTGATCCAGTCAATAAGACAAGTGTGACATTACCCTGGACGTCCACACTACACAAGACTCACATTGAGGATTTTTGGGCAGACTGCTAGGATGATTTTGACCTTTGGGCTTAGCAACACTCAAGGATGTCCAAAGGACTGATGAAGAGCCTCAGCCTTCGGACCTTTCTGAAATATTTCTCAGACAGTGGGCCCCTGGAGGATCCAGCGTACAAGGCACAGGGGATCAATAAGATGGATCTCTAACCAATGGATTGGGACACCCCAAAGAGTTTGACAATTGAGGATGTTAGGCAGGGCGTCATACAGAATAGTCATGATTACTTTGCACAAGTGTGCAAGAAGAGTGCCCACAGGGGTCCAATTTTGTGGAGTTCTACTTTGACCTCCAAAGCTGCGGGGCCAAGTAAAGTTAAGGGGAAAGATAAAGAGAGCACCCCAGCTCAAGTTCCACCCCTGGATTTTCTCCCTATTTTGGATCAGGTTCACATTCAGATGGAGGCATCCACCAACTAGGTCAAAAACTAAGTGCCCATCTTTCCTGTGGTCTTCTAGTTACTCCAATGGGTTCTTCCCTCCCGATAGGATCCCCTTTACTAGAAGCACTTATGAGCTCGTAGATAGAGGCCGACATGGAAACTAAAATTATTCTAGATTTCGGGACCTGATTATAGTTAAGGAGAAAGAAGAAAAGGGTAGATCCTCCCCCGAGCACAGATGCAAGCCTCGGGATGCCAAAAGTTCCCTAGGTGGAACTCATCCCTTCTTCTCCCAAATTGAAGAATCCTCCAATGGTCTCCCCTCCCCATGATGATTTTAATGACCTCTTCTAGAATGAAGATCTGGTGAACTTACAGGACAAAGTGGTAAGGGCAAGGGAGGAGATAGATGCACAAGAAGAAGTGGCCCCAGAAAAAGAGTTCCAGGAGCTGGAAAAGAACAGGAACAAGAAGTATAAGAAATCCACAAGAAGTGGAAGAAACACCATTCCCAGGGATTAAGACAGAGCTAAGGTAAACACAGGATGGACAAGTAACAACTGGGGAAACCGGACCTATGGGATCAACCATACCCCCAACTGTCACTCTCTAGACACCTTTAGTTACTTTGGGTGATCAGGCTCCCAGGAGTGCAACATTTGGTGAGGTAGTCTCTGTGGCCCAACAGTCAGATCTTGACCAAATGCCTCCCCCCTCCAGATGATGTGACTTTGGAGAAGAATGTCCCGGTGGATGGCACCAAAGAAGAATAGCAGAAACAAGATGAGGGGGATAATTGCGGAAATGTGGATACTGAGACACAAAATATTGGAAAGGATGGTGAAAATCCTGGTGATGCAAATCTAGATGCCACCGAAGTGGAAGATATGGGAAACCTCAAGGAAAAAGAGAAAGAGTTTGATCTGACTATGGATACTAGGGAAATGCCACCAGACCCTGAGGAAGACCCCAATGCCAATTCCTTAGTACCAAACCCACCCCAACCACTACAATGGCTGGTGGAATCCAGGAAAAGAAAGGCCCTGACAGCAATAAGTGTTCCCCACTCTTTGGCTGAGATGATGGCCCAGAATCAAGAGACTAAGAAGTCTAAGAAGGCTCGGATCATCCATACCCTCTGCACCGGTCCGAGAGGAATTATAGTTATAATAGTTGTGACACCTCCCCCAAATACAAAAGTGGTAGCAGTAAGAGTCAAGGATTACATAGTTACAAAAGTTCCTCTGGGGAGGAGAGATAAGAAGGGTGAATTGGATCTGCTGAAAGAAGCTACTTAGGCAGTTGAGGCCCGGTATTACAAGCAAGCACAAAATATGGAGGAAAGAGAAAAGAATGAAAATCTCCTCGAGCTTCTTGTGGAGTTAACACAGCCACTGGCCGAGATCCATCAAGAAGCCTCTACCTCCAGAACACCGCTCCCATAGGGTGATATGGATGCTCTAAGGGCCATGAAGAACAAGGCACAGGCTATGGATGGATGGATCACTGAGAAAATCAAAGCCATAAGGCAATTCCTAGTAGTGATACTCCTAGACCTTTATCAGGTCAGCAACCTTGTGGGCCAAGTGAACTGTGTCATCATCTTTTGGGAGAAAGACATAGAGAAGTACGAGGATTGGAGGTCTGAATTGGAATAGATAATAAAATTTGGAGAGGTTTCTATTATGGAGATAAGAATTTTGGTAGAAGAACCTTTTGGGTTCCTCCAACCCAACATTCCAGACTTGGCCTCAAAATCGAGGTAATCAAGCAACTGGTAGCGGCCCTAAAGAATAGAATCCCAAAAGTCCAGAATTCTTTGGATTTATACAAAGCATTCATATCTAGGGTTTTGCAAGTCAATCCCTTCACTATTGGGACTTGTTCCATGGAATATTTTATACTCAATAAATTTGATGAGCTGATGGAATCCCGATACTGGTCCGTCGGGGATTTTGACGAAGGGAAAATATCGAGACTAGCTAAGATGATGCTCCAGACTCATGAACCTGTAAATATAGCTTTAGAATTTTGAGAAGGGGCCAAAGATATTAAAAAATAGTTTAGGGTTGTCAGTGACCGATGGGACAACATCAAAGACATAGATGAAGATGGAATTGGCAAGATTTTGGAGTCTCTCAAATAGAACAAGGAATAGTAGAGTTCTCCGAACTCTGGATATTTTCACCAGCAGGGTATAATTTTGGTAAATTCATCATTTTTTTAGCGTAAGCTCTGGGTCTCCAGAATTCTAGGTCCACAATTTTGTATTCATTGGTAGTGATCTGTGTCTAGGTTCCCCGGAGCTGACCGATCACTAAAAATAAATTAATAAGGGGGTCAACAGGTAGGTGATCCCGATAAGGCATGTCAAGAAGAGGTATGGCTTTGACAGATGATTCTCCCAAGGCACCACTCCTACATTAACTTCCTGATGTGCATCATATATAATGAGCTACAATCTGCATTTATGAGGCATGTAGCCTCGGATACCAGGAATACCATATTTCTTCTATAGATACCCCAACGCTCTTCTTTCTTTCGATTCTTCTAGCTTTCTCTTCTTGTCTTCTTCCTTTTTCTTCTCACACCTCTCCACTTTTTTAGGTGATTGTAAGTGGTGTAGGTAGTACTAGCCACAAGATAATGTGTTCTATTTGATTGAGTGTATAGTTAGATTAGGTTAGTTTTAGGTCAAGCTTTGTGTATAAATAAGAAGTCTAACCTCATAACAAGGGTCGACAAAATTGATGACTTTGTAGTCTAGCAAGTAATAGAAGATAGCTTTTCATTTTTAGTCATTTTAGGAGCTCAATGATCAGTTTTTCTTAGTAGTTTAGAATTCTCCCTTGGAGCCATAATTGTACAGGCTAGTGATGCTGGAATGGTTTGAGTTAATGAAGAAGGAAGGACATCTTATGGAAAATATGGTTATGTGTTGTTCTGATCTCTGGAATTATCAAGCATATTTTTATGCAGTATGTTTTCTTATGTCCCTTGCTCATATGTTTCATTTTAGATTAATGATCTTGTCTCCTCTTGCTACTAAATGCATGTGAATCACAGGTTATTTATGTATTTAGTATTTAGTGTAGTTTTCTTTCATTGGAGCTTAGTTTGATGTTTGAATATTTGTTGCATAACTATCGGTAGAAGCAAAATATCTAACCTTGATCTATTTTTTGAAGTTTAATTAATGATCCACATGTTTGTAGGAACCCCACCCCTTTTGAAATCCCCAAAGAAGATGAGTAAAAATCATCTATCCCCTCACACAACAGTCACCTGCCCAACTTAGCTCCCCTGCACTGTCGAGACCTAACTACCAGGTGCTTGGAGACTAGGATAATTTATTCTTCAGAAAACCTCTTCAGGTGAAGTTGGCCAGTACCCCAGTACCTGGTGACAACTTAGCTCTTTTGGAAGAGCTGGTCACAAAGTTCCATCAATAGAAACTGGCACTAGAAGGAGGGCATGAGCTCATCTCCCTCAGAAGATTTTGATTTCACACTTCCCAAGGGATCCCCAAGCCATATTTTTAGGAGCCAAGATTTTAGTGAGATAGGGTATTTTTCACCACTACATTTTGAAAGGATCCTTCAATCAGACCCAAATCTTAGAGATTTTGTTGAACTCGGGCCTCCCGTCCAAAAGAAAAGGACCCCGCCAACCAAGCAGCCAGTCAATTTTATCTGGGGATTCACTACACACCACAATACCCAAGTCCCTCAGATAATCCAGGGGACTAGCACCCAAACTAGGTAAAATAAAATAGCCCCAATGGATACTTAATTTGGTAACACTAGATCCCTAATAAGGTAGTTCCTCGGCGCTACCAATGATCTTTCATCGTATTCGGAGAAGATCTATCCCAAGTATGAGCATCTAGGCCCACAAACTGCAGAGGAACACCTTTAGGCCTATAAGGATGCCATAAACCAACATCAGATACAACATCAAGATGTTGTAACTAGATGTTTCCTCTATCCTTAGGATAGATTGAGCTTAACTGGTACCTCAACCTACCCACCAACTCCATCAAAAGTTGTCAAGATATGCAAGATTCCTTTTTGGTCGCCTTCTGCGTACACATGGACCTAGCGTGGTCCCATAGCCATTTTATCTCCATCATAAAGGAACTGAATGAGCCACTCATTACATTCAATGATCGGTTCTATCATGCCTTGAAGTGGTGCATAGGTACCTTCATCTCATCTACTGACGTAACCATCCAGACATACCTGAATGCTCTAGACCCCATTGTTGCCACTCTTCTTTGGAGAACCACCGTCGCAAATGACTAGGGTACTCTGGAAAAAGTTTACAAATTGGCCCTAGAGTTGTCCCACGGTTTGACCAAAGCTCTTGGTTGGATTGGATAGAGTCTACCATTCAACATGATGCCCAATAGAACTCCTTATGTTGGAGGATACAAACCCAATTTGATAATGGGTGCCCAAATGATGGCCATGGGCCCACCGCTAATAGACCAACATGCCCAGTACGTTTACCCATTTCAAGTACGAGGAATATCGGGTCTGGAATATAGTCCCTGGAATCAGCTATAGAAAATGCAACAACCCTTGACACCACCCTCTAGAGTACCTTTCTTCCAGTTGTCTGCAGCCAGAGGATTGCCATCCTCGACTCCGAGAACTGTTGCTGCTTTCCCCGGGAATCCACCACAGCAACCGTCACACTGTGATACAACTACCCAGTGTCTACTGAGGTTGAATCCCTCTGGTGATTGGTTTCCTCCCTAACAATAGATATGGGACAGCTGAAGGTGGGGCCTTGCATGCCTCACAATTCCAATTCCTAGAGAGGGAATATTTTCTCTAGACAACAAAAAACCAATTCTGGAGGACAAAACTACAATAACGGGCCTCAGCCCAACCAACAATAATGGCATAATAATGCAAATATTGGAGGCCCTTCTCTAAACCAAAACACCACTCAGGGAAGTGTCAGAACCACTCATTCTACACAGCTTGTAGAACTCCACCTCCTGACTACATGGTGTAGATTGCATGATACTGGCTCTCATTGCAAGGTGAATTGCGCCACACTGGAGAAGATCATCATGATCTCCTAGTTGGATAGGTAAAAACCTATCAATCCTACTCTCCTAAAACCCTCCACATTAGAGCCTACTCATAGTTCCTTCACATGTGAGAGCATCTTCTTTGGGACAAAGGAAGAAGAAGAAGAAGAACCTGAGTTGTAGTGGTTCTTTGATGAATCTATCCTAGCCTTTGAGGCCAATGCCTTCACCAGCCCACGGAATCCCTACAACACTAGGATTCAGGCTAGCAAAGGGACAACTTATACGTCAACACCTACCAAGAATACCACCCCCCAAGAAAACACTAACGATCGATCCTTCCTGCCGAAAGGACCTAGCTCCAACCAAACTAGGGACTCGACCGGGGGAAGTCAACTTTACCCTGGGGGATGGTTTGACATCACTAAGGTGTTAGAGAACACCACCACCTCCATGATCTTTATGGAGGTTTTGTTAAACTATCTCAAGAATAAGAAGTCCTTTCTAAAGCTCTTGGGAAACCCAGAAGCTGTTAATCCTCCACCAAAGACTATCACATTTGACGATGCCAACTAGGCCATTTTTCGAGGAAACATAGAGGATCCTCCCTTCCTACTAGGATTGAACATTCAAGGGAAGAACCTATACAACTATCTAGTATATTCTAGTGCTTCAGGAAACATCATTCCCTTATCCATATTTGAATCTTAGGATCACCCCCACTCCATCCAAGGGCGCAGTAGTCAAACTGGACAAAACTGCACTAAAAATGGTTGGTGAGATGAAAAATGTCCAGATTCATCTCATCCAAGATCCCTAGATATCAAGCACAATAGACATCCAAGTGGTGGACATCCCTGAGACCTATGAGATGTTATTAAGTTGAAATTGTTCTAAGGCCCTTAATGGGTATTTATCTACAGACTTATCCTACTTGTGGCTCCCTTGGAAGGGGAAATCAAACCAAATTCGGGTAGAGAGAAAACCTAGGATGAAACATGCCCTCACTAAGGTCGGTAAGGTGAGTGAAATACTATTCTCTAAATCTTTCCTTGGGGTATATCGACCTCTGGAGATCCTCACTTTTGACTTCACCCCAAGGGAGAATCCCATAGTTTCTCAAATAATGCAAAATCTGGACAAGAAGCTAAAAAATGAAGTGGACTTGCAAGGTAGCCTAGTGTCTCCAACCACTCTCTTTTCTGGCACTTGGTGCCGAGTAGACTATAAAAATCATTCTAAACTAGAGTGTGAGCCTTGCATGGATGCCTATACCCACCATATCACCAAATTCCAAGAGAAGAAATAATCCACCCAGCGGTGCCCTTGAGTTGCCAATCATCTAGGAGCCTGAAATAGAGGATTCTCCAGAGAAAATTATCACCCATGCACCATCAGAGCTAGAGGAATCACCTCCCACCCCTCCTAGAACCAATCCAGATCCCACGTTGCCTCTCTAGCCCCAGAAAACAAATAATGATTTGTGGATCCTGAAGTTTGATGGATCTCGGTCTAAACAAGGTTGCAAGACCATAGTGGAACTGATCAACCCGTAGGGGAAATCCTTCCTCGCATCCTACAAGCTGTAGTTTAACTGTACCTAAAATTTCATGGAGTATGAGGCCCTGGTCCTTGGACTCCTGCTTTCATTAAGAAAAGGGATCACTCGCCTCTGGGTGATGGGTGATTCAGAGCTAATTTTAAAATAGGTCTAGAGACAATACACAAGTCATGACAAAAGGATGGCTGCATATCACAACCGATCATGGAGACTAATTGAATACTTTGATGCTTTTGGCATCAAGATCGTTCCCCAAAAACATAACTATGTTTAGGATGCCCTTCCTATATCTGCCAGTACCCTCGAGGCGATGGCTAGTTCCCAGCTCTGGAATTTTTTTGTTGAAATGGTTCCCACCCCTTCCATTCTAAATAATATCACCCACTTTCAGGTTTTTGAGGATGACCAACATATTCTGGCCTTCATGGCCAATGTTGGCATCTTTGAGGATCAGATATTAGAAGAAAGTGATCATGACGATATTGGGCAGGGTAAAGAAGATGACAAGATCATTGAATTACCCACAAACACCATCCCTAAGGGGATGGTAGCTTTAGAATGCATCTTTGATTTTGACCCTCGGGGACAAGACAAGATATCATACTCCTCTGAGGGAGGGAAATTCAAAAAAGTGAACATCGGAAAGGTCGATGACGAAAACATTGTTCACATTGATGTTATTGCCAGGGGATATGAGGATCTGAAAACCTATCACACATCTATCATGACTCATACAATTCCATTGAAACTAGATGCCAGACCTTTTTGGCAAAAGCAGAGGCCGGTAAACCCATTGATCAAACCTTTAATCCATCAGGAGGTTTTGAAACTACTGTCAACCTGAATTATCTTCCCTATTTGGGACACAACATGGGTTTCCAACCTCATCCCTATGCAAAAGAAGAAGGGTGAGATCTGTCTGTGTGTGGATTTTTGCAATTTAAATAAGGCATCCAAGAGAGATAATCACCCTCTCCCCTCATTAGATGAGGTGTTACAAATTGTTAACAGTTCCTAACAGACGTCTTTCCTGGATGGATACTTTGGATATAACCAGGTTATAGTTAAATTCAAGGACAAAGATAAAATGGTGTTCACCACCAAGTGGGGAAAGTTTGCATATCGGAGAATGCCCTTTGGCCTGATCAATGTTGGGGCAACATTTTAGAAGGCCATGGACATTGCATTTGAGGGCCTGGTCAAAAAATGCATAATCATCTATATGGATAATTTAATAGTCTTTTCATGGGACAAGCGTGGTCATTCTGCCCACCTCTCCTAGATCTGTGAGAGATGTCGCCAGTATGGAATCTCCCTCAACCCAAAGAAATGCATATTCAGTGTCACTAAAGGGAAACTACTTGGGTATATAGTCTCTGAGAAGGGGATATCTATTGACCCTGAGAGAGTCGAAGCATTGCTGAATTTGCAAATGCCCGACAGTAAAAAGGAGATGAAATCTTTCTTAGGAACGATAAATTTTGTCCAATAGTTCATAACTGGATTCACTGAGATTGTTGAATTACTCAATGACATGATGAAGAAAGATACCAAGATTGAGTGGAGCCTCAAAGAAAAGAGATCATTTTCTCAAATCAAGCAAACCATAGTCAAGGCACTAGTCTTGGAAAGTCTGAAATATTCCCTCCCATTTCACATTTATGTTATGCCCTATATACCCGTCCCTACATTTTGTGTGCAAAATGTTGGGTCCCCCTTTTTGCTTTGGCTTTTTCCTTGTCTTCCTTCTTTTTCTCTTGTCTCTTCTCTAGGTTTTCCCTCCTGTGAGGTTTCATTTTCTTTTGTTTCTGTCTTTCGTGTCTCCAGGACCCGATCCCGGAGTTGGTTGTTTCTTTTCTAGAGCGGGATTCTGGACTCCAGGATTCTATGCCTCGATGTCTTCTTCTCATAAGGAGACATGGTTTCTTGGAATCCTTGACCCCAGAGTCTGAAGGTTTGCTTGTTCCAAAGTTTGTGGAAAGGAAGGTAACTTGCTTTTTACCTTGGGTATAAATAGAAATTACATGTCACTTTCAAAGTTAGCACTATTAAAACACTTAGAGATTTTTAAAGTGATTCCTTGGCGATTTGAGTGCAATTAGGTGTTAATTACTCTGAGCTTAGTGGATAACTACGAGTCAATTTTTTGTGGTTGTTCATGATCATTAGAGGTTGAAGTTTTTGCATAGCGATCCTAGTGCATTCTCCTTACTGTTCTTTATATTTCCAGGTAGGCCTTCTGGTTCCTGCTTTCATTCATTTGTTTCTGGTTTTTGGTTTTGTCTCGTTCTGGTTTGGGTCATGTTCTTTTTTCCTGTTATCTGCTTCTGGTTTTCCACCCATTGGTGGCTTGGCTTTGCCAGAGGGTTATCCGATCTGTGCGCAGCTGTAGATTAGTGTGCATTTTTTATATTGTTTTAGGGTAGTGTCTATGCATGTGTTAATATTTTAAATGATGTATATTTCTATATATTACATGTATATATGCTTCAGCCCTTGTCCCTTATGTGTTTTTATGTATATGTTCTGTATATCCCTTAGAGCACGCAAATTCTTCATGTTCTGTCATGCCATTTTCACCCCGCGAGGCCAAACTGATGAGGTGGAGTCACCATGGTTTGAACTCAGCACCTTGCTGGTTTGAGCCATGGTAGATTTCTCTCTCCTCCATCTCATCACCATAATGGTAGGATTAATTTCCCATGAGTGGGAATTCAAACCATGTCCCATTTAGCATTTAATTCCCTTGTGTCAGCCCACTTGTCGCCATAAATGTCTTAACGTTGCCTGCCATCCTACCACATGCCATTACACATCGACCAAGGTACAACCTATTTCCAATCACATTGGCAATGGCTAGTTTGTCTGGTGTCCAGACCCCTAGGAAGACCTTGTCTTTCACTTCCTCCCGTTGCCTTGTTAACATGCTCTGGAATGTTAAGTCATGTTCATTCTAGAAGCTCTAGAACTCTTGATGTATGTACTAATGCTTGTTTGACAGGTGTGGGTTGGTGAAGAATCTCCTAGAGTTATAACTTAATGTTTATATATTCTAATGGTTCTCCGGTCTTGCAGGTTGCAGACAGATTAATCCAAGATGTCTGACGATTTTGCCCCTCTTGAAAGTCTAGAACTACCTACCACTTCTACCCGGGTAGCTACAAAGACAAATATAGAAAGAATGCTGGCGAAGCTACCCCTAACTTCCAATTATCCAAAGGAGGGAGTGATTGTGGGGTCCAAGGTGGACTCCAAAGTCTAGGAAATAACAGATATGGACCCCAGAAGTTGGGCTGAATTGCAAGGTTTGATACAGACCATTTACAGGTTAAAGGCCGAAGGACACAAGATGGCCACTTGCTTGGCCGCCTCCGAAATTATAAAGGCTGCAAAATTTCCATGTTCAGTGTAGTCACCAGAATTAATTAAGCAGCTAGCGGTATTATACAATGCATCTACTCACATAGTGTTGCTTCCGAATCCTCGACCGCTACAATACACCACCACAATCGTCACCTTGGATGCTCCAACCTTTGCTTCTAGGTTGGGAATTCCTTAGTTCAAAGGGTTTGCCGTCATCACCAGGGAAAAATCATTGGAGGATTTTGGTGAGGCTGAGACCATCTCCCGGCAACATCTCAATAGTCAGTGGTTGAAGTCACCAAAGCGAGCCCACAAAAGAATGAAGTTGGAAATTCCCTGCGGGGATTTCAAGGAACCCATTCAAGTGGGCATCATATTTTTGTGCAGGATCTTTGGATGGCCCCACACCTAGGAATTCTTGGCATGGATTTACTATTTTCTATATGACATCACAACCCACAACCAGACCTTCAACTGGGCAGCTATTATAGCCAACCATGTGGATACACAGATGAGGATCATTGCCTAGAATTTCCAATTTTACATGACATCGTATGTTTTGTGGATGTTAGCACAATAGAGGCTGACTTTTAAAGGATTGGGAATAGTTGGAGAACTCAGAAATGGTTCAGGGCAGGTCACACCATGGGATCATTATTCCCAGTTGCAGTGGGAGCTCAATTTCTTGAACTTCTATTGGGTAAATGACATGTTTATTTACCAAAATATCATAACACTTACTCGGGATTCTGGGTATGGCCTCTCATAGGTAGCAATGACTCTGGTTAGTTCCTATGGCTAGTATTTTATCTAGTTCTAGCATCACACCTATGTTAGGGTGACAGGCTTCAATGGGAAGCCTTATCTTCTTCCCCAGTATTGTGGGGATTAGATCATTCTTTTAGAATTTTGCAGGAAGATGATGGAACTGCATGCCTTCTTCACATTGAAGAAGGTCATCAATGTCCCATTCCCTTTCTCTTGTAGGAATTACACATGTAGCCTCGCTGCAGCTTGAGAGGTAGACCATGAACCGAAGAGCCTAGGGCTGGTGGAATTCAACCATACCCAGAAGAATTATGATCCCCGCAGCAACATTGCCACAACACTACCTCGGGCGTCTGAGCCGCACGAAGTAGATAGTTTTGATCTCCAGGCCCGGTAGAATACAAGGATTTGTAAAGGGCTCATGAAAGAATTGGACCTTCAAACCTTCCTGAAGGGGTTCAAAGATGATGGGCCACTGGAGGATCCACCATATAAAGGACAGGGGCTGGACAAATAGGATCTTCCTCTGATGGACTGGGCCATCCTAGAGGATCTAACAATTAAAGGGGTAAGCCACCCCATTTTGGAGGTGAGTCACCAGTACTTCGCTCGGGTATGTCCTAAAAGCTCCCAAAATAAATCAATGGTTAAGAAGACCATTCGCTCTTCAGCTGGTGCCAGACCTTCTTCGTCTGCTATGGCCGGTAAAGCTAGCACAAGCAAAGGGAAAGGGAAAGAAGGTGCCCTGGTTCCCAAGGCACCTCCCTAGGTTCCTACACTTCTGATGGTACATCTACATCAACAAATGGATTTGTCAAAGCTAAAAAGTCAGCAACTAAGCATGCAGGGATATCTACCGATCTCCCCATAACTCCAATGGCATCTTCTTGCCTTGTGGGATCCTCCTTGTTGGTAGCTATGATGAGCATACAGAATTTCACTGAGGTGGAGTCTACTAACATTTTGGATATCGGTTCTTCACTCATAAGCAAGAAGAAAACAATAGTGCCCCCTGCACCAAGCACAACCACCACCCCCAGCATGCCATCGATGCCCCTAGTGGAACTAAGTTCAAAATCTCTGGAGTTAGAAGATATCTCAGACTCCTCGCCCCTGCCTGATGATTTTGATGACACTTTCTCAGTAGAGGACCTCCTAGAGATTCAACAAGGTGTTGATCATGCGGTGGAAGAAATTGTTGCTCAGGACAAAGAAGAAGTACCTATAGAGGAAGAAATCCCCGTAGAAAAGGAAACATCAGAGCAAGAGGCTCAGGAAGAAGTTTGAATAGAGCCTGAGTAGGAAAGAATACCGGTCCAGGAGACTGAGAATGCACCAAGGTAGCCCACAAATGAGCAATCGATGGTTAGAGAACCTAGACCTGAAGGAACAACCGTACAACCAACCATTACACTTCAAACACCCTTGGTAACTTTGGGTGACCAAGTTCCTCGGAGAACTTTTGATGAGGTAGTAATGGTAGCCACCTTGATAAATTTTGGCCAGTGACCTCACCCACCTCTAGAAGATGCCCTGGTCGAGGAAAATGTTCTAGTAGATGAGGCTAATGAGGCCTAGAAGTAGCAGCAGCAAATGGACCAAGAGGTCCCGAATAAAGAAAATGAAGAAATAGCTGAGACCCAGATGGATGAAGTCCCTTAAAATATAGAAGAAGTTGAGACTGGGGAAAAGATCCCAGATGATACTATAGAAGATGCGAGCATGGTGGAGAACATTGAGGGTTATGGAGAATGTGAACGGGAATGAGAACAGGAAAAGGAAGCAGAAGAAGAAGTGAATAAAGAGCCCGAGCATGACATACACTCTGGGAATGTACTGCCAGATTTGGAGAAGAATCGTGATGAACAAGTATTAGTAGAAAACCCACCCCAGCCGCCCCAATGGCTGGTGGAATCCAAGAAAAGAAAGACCCCAACGACAACCACAAGCGCTCCACTCTTGTTGACCAAAATGATGGCTAGGAACATAGAGTCTAAGAAGCTGAAGAAGGCACAGGTAGTCCATACTATCTGGACTAACCCAACAGGTAGTGTCATTGCGATTATCACAACACCCCCAAAAAATGTAGATGCAGTGGCTATAAGGCCCAAAGACTACAACATAACAGAGGTAGAATTGGGGAGGAGAGATAAAAAGGTGAGCTAGATCTACTAAACAAAGCCACCAAAGCAATAGAGGCCTGGTACATAAATCAGGGCCAGAAGCTATAAGAGGAAAGAGAAACAAACGCCAATCTCCTTGTGCTTCTAGCAGAACTCATGTGGCCATTAGCCGAGGTCCACCCCAGAACCCCTTCTTCTCGACTGCCACTTGCATAGGGTGATGTTGATTCTGTACGCATCATACAAAAGAAAGTGCAAGCTGTGGATGGGTGGGTAGCCAAGCAGGTGACCACAATGAGACAATTTTTAGCAGTGTCCCTCCTAGACCTTTACAAGTTTGATCTTGTCCTCAGTCATGCAAGAAGCTCCGCTCAGATATGGGAGAAAGATTTGGAAAAGTATGAAAACTGGAAGGCCGAACTGGAAGAAATCTGCAATCTAGGCACGGAAGTCACCCCAAAATCTAGAGCTTTGGGAGAAGAATTGTATGATTCCCTCTAGGTCCAGTTCTCCAGACTTTCCCTCAAGATTGAGGTTTGCAAGGAATTGGTTAAGACCTTGAAAGAGAAATTAACAGTAGCCCGATATTTGTTGGTTTTATTCAAGGCATTCATGGTTGGGGTATCACAAGTTGATCACTTCACCATCGGAATGTGTACCTCAGAGGACTATGTCCTCAACAAGTTTAATGAGCGGATGGAGTCCCTGTATCCACTAGCCAGATATTTTGACCAGGGTAGGTTATCTAGACTATCAAAGACTATGATCCAGTCGCATGATGCCATCAAGATGGTGGACAAATTTCAGAGTGGGGCTGGAGAAGTTGAGGATGCATTGGAGGTTGTCTGCAGTTAGTGGGATAGCATCCAGAGTGTGGACAAGGAAAGTATAAGCCAAGTGTTGGAGGCTTAGGAAAAATCATAGGAAGTAACAAAGTTCTCCGGATCTGGGAAAATCTTATCAACACCATGTTTTGTATTCTTTATTCTTTGGAGGTGCAAGCTTCCAAATCCCAGAGTTCTGGATCCCATATTTTTGTATTCTTTAAGTGACCCATGTCCTGGTTCCCAAGGTTGACCGATCACTTTCAACATAGTTAATGAAGGTTACTAGAGGGCAGGTAACTGCAACAAGGCACGTCAGCTTGATAAGAGGTTTCTGATGGGTGGTCTTCCCAAGGTGCTACTTCAACATTGCACCTGGTGCATCAAAGGTAGGGTGTCACTTTCCCATTTATGAGGCATATAGCCTTGATCCCTGGGGGATCAGATTTATTCTTTCTCCTCCTAGCTCTCTTCTTGAGGCCAATTCTTCCACTCCGCTCTTCTTGTCTTATTCTTCTGACATGTCAGACCTTCTTTGTCTTGAGGTCTTTTGTAGCATGGTGCAGGTAGTACCGGCCACTGGATAATGTATTATATTGTAAAGTGTAAATAAAGTTAGGTTTAGGTTTAGGTCAAGTGATGTGTATAAATAATATGTCCAACCTCATTCCAAGGGTTGGAAAAATTGATGATTTTGTAGTCCATAGCTAATAGAAATCTGGCTTTCTCAGTTTCTAGTTGTAGAGCTCAATGCTCCGTAGTCTTTAAGATTTCAGTAGTTAGATGCTCCCTTGGAGCCACCATTGTACCACGCACCAGCTCTTGCTGGAAAAGATTTTAATGAAGAAGGAAGAGTTCTCTCAATGATGTTGTTGGCATTTTGTCTTCTGGGTTAACATTATTTTATGTTTTGCATTCTTCATGTCCTTTGTTCTGATGCTTAAAGTAGATTAACGACCTCCTTTCCTTTGCTACTAATAAAATATGAACTGATGGTTGTATATTTCTATAGTATTTAGTGTAGTGTGTTAGAGCATTGTTGATGTTTTGAATGTTTAGCATAACTATAGGTAGATGAAACACTTCAAACCCTACAATATCTTTTGAAGTTTATTTGTGAAGTAAATGCACGCTTGCAGAAAAACCCACCCACTTGAATCCCCATAGAAGATGAGTTGAAGATAACCAGCTATCCCCCTCAAAAAAATAGTCACAACTCCCAACTGAGCCCTGCACTATTGAGACCTGAATCTCATGTGGTTGGAGGCCCGGGGAATCTCATTTCCCTAAACAACCTTTTCAGGCGAAGTTGGCTGGTATCCCGGTACCCGATGACAACTTACCTCTATTGGCAGACTCGGTCACAAAGTCCCATCAATAGAAACTGGCGTGAGAAGGAGGGCATGAACTTGTCCCCCTTTGAAGATTTATATTTTACACCGCTCAAGGGTTCCCCAATCCATAGTTTTAGGAGTGAATCCTTCAGTGCGATTGGATAATTCTAACCAACAAGATTTGAAAGAGTCCTTAGTGTTGGAGATTTGATTTTGAACAGTTGATTGATTGTATGTTTGTCATTGATGACAATATATAATACACAGTAGTACTTCTATAAGTTCTTATCCATATGATGACATGAAGACTTGCGTGGATAGATACATGTTGTTGACATGTTTATTATGCTATGTTCATACATGCAGACTCAGATATGATGTTTTAGTAAAGATATGTAATTCTGTTGTTGACGGTTACAGTTCTGGAGGAATAATGATTTAAGGCCGACATATGTAATGTGTTTATTGAGTTGTGCCTATCTTCAGGATATGCGTGTGTATATTCATGATGATTTATGAGTTTTTGATATTAATCTAAAGGTGCCAAACATATTTCAAGAACATTTCAAAGTTATGATTAAATTGGTGAAGCCAACTTAGTGAAGCGACACGCTTATTCAGTTTGTACTTGTGCAATTGTAATTATGCTTGCACATTTAGTAGAGCCGACAAGGATGTTATGAAGAGTTGTCTAACAGGTCCCATGATCTCATAATTGGAGTATGTACTTATAGAAGGTCATTTGTGATAAGAAGAGCTACGAAAGCCAGAGATAAGAAAATCAGAGCAGAGTGTTAAAGTAGCAGAGCTATATTTATCATATGTTGATAATATAGATATTGAAGTAGAAGCTTTCAGAATATAGATAAGATTGTTATAGTGCTTTACAAGAGGTTAAAGCATCGACACACAAAAGGAACTGATCAGACAAGCAATGTCAGAAGCAACAGTTCATCTTGTTGATACAGTGTGTATCAAATAACCAGAAAGTTGTAGCCTTCACCACTTGGACAGTGAGTCCTCCACCCCTAATAGGGTTATTGTAAAAGACTCCTAACAGGGTCTGACCCTTAACCAGGTCACTATACTACTGCATTGTAATGAAGAATTCCTAATAGGGTTGAAAGATCTTTTAACAGGGATTACTATAAATAGTATAGTTCTTTGTGGGTGCTAATTCTCACCGGGGTTTTTACCATTTGGTTTCCCCATAACCAAATTGATGTGTTGTGTAATGTGTTATCTGAATGTGCATTTAATTTAT